>JAAIIK010000099.1:420903-441903 GCA_014706435.1 Silurus glanis
TAGTACAATATATAATATTATACAGTATAATATATATTGTTATACTTCTAGTTTCTACTTTATAGTAATACTTTTTACTTTTATCTATACTTTATATTTGTATTTTTTTTTTTTTTTTTTTTTTTTTTTTTTTTTTTTTTAACATGTTGGACAGTTGTAAAAAGCATTTCACTACATTTCGTACTCTGTATGATTGTGCATGTGACAAATAAAACTTGATTTGATTTAAGAGTGCGCCAGTGGCAACTGTGGCAAGGAAACCCCCCTGAGATGGCATGAGGAAGAAACCTTGAGAGGAACCAGACTCAAAAGGGAACCTCATTCTCATCTGGGAGGCACCGAATATCCATTCATTACAGTTCCATCATTGTTAAGGTGTGCAGAGATAGACGATTAAACTCGACCTGTGGTGCTAATATTAATTACAGTCCAAATCCATCCTCAAAGTTCTTAATGGATCCCATTAAGCACATAAACATCAACCATCAGGTACACGTAAAAACGTTTTAGGTTTTTCTTTATATTAGTGTCAGTTGAAATGTATAAAATCTGTTTAAAAGTCTGTACATATGTTGTACTTTCGGACGATTTATTCAATTAGCAATGTTATGGGTTGCTTTTGGTGGTTTATGGGGACTCTGGGTCATTTTTACCAGGTTTATTAGACTTGAGTCCTCTGCCTTACATTGTTAATTTCTTCCAAGTCAGAAAAAGTGTTTCTGTATTCAATTATTATAATTGATATTTGTAAACTTTGCTGAAAGGAAACATTGCATTTAAGAGCACTTCAGTCCTGGGAGTACCGTGCATTGAGACACAGCCGCTTCCGTTTCTCCAGGATATCTACAATTACCAATTAAGAGCACTGTGTGCTCATATGTAAAGACAACAGCATGTTTAAATGACATAACATCATATCCGAGATCATATCCGAGGAGATTCTTAAAAGCACCATCTCAGCATGAACAAATCAAACATCCAGTAACGTCCATGAATGTTTAAATCTAAGTAGGTAAAACATTCAGAACAGGGGACAAGGCGGCCTTAAAAACAGCAAGGGCCAAACTGTCCCATGCCATCAGAGAGGCGAAGCACGCACACGCGAAGAAAATCCACAACCACTTCCAGGACAGTGGAGACACTGGGCGCATGTGGCAGGGCATCCAGGCGATCACGAATTACAAGACAACATCACCTGCTTGTGACCGTGACGCCTTCAGGAAAACGGTTCCGAAGCATTCGGGCCCGCCACATCAAGACTGTGCAACACTTTCTTTCCTCAAGCCATCAGGCTTCTCAACACACAGAACTGAAACTCACACACTCACTCACACACACACTCACTCAAATGTGTGTTACCGAACTGTACAACCTGGACTAAACACTTAACACACACTCGTTACCCATCTCAATCCATTCCACCACCATTTATTTATTTATTATTATTTATACTTGACCGTACCACTCTTACTGCTGTTTTTTGCACCTTTCACTATTCTACTGTTTACATGCTGTTTTTGCACCTTTGACTGTATTATACTATACTGTTTACATGCTGTCTTTTGCACCTCTTGACTGCTGCTGTTTTTTTTGCACTACATTGTTCTGGTTATATTCACTCCCGGGTATAGTTTTTAGGTTTACTGGTCGGCGCTATATTTGTTTTTTTTTGTCGTGTTGTGTTGTCTGTCTGCACTGTCTGTACTGTTTTTCTGTCTCCACTGTTTGCACTAGGTTGCACTCGATGCAATTTATGTAGCTTTGTGTTGTGTTGTGTTGTAGCTATGTTTTAGTGTAGCACCAGGGTTCCAGAGGAACATTGTCTCGTTTTTACTGTGTACTGTGTACAACTGGGTATAGTAGAAATGACAATAAAAGCCTCTTGACTTGACATCGTTGGTATCGGTATGAAGTATTCACGCTCGGTGTGAAAAATACATTCTCTTTAGAGGCAGCAAAATGTATGAAAACCCCAGCACCAGATACTAATCAGGTCAATTTGGAGGCTGATTTGCCCTTCCCAACGGTCACAA
This sequence comes from Silurus glanis, assembly GCA_014706435.1. Taxonomy (NCBI): domain Eukaryota; kingdom Metazoa; phylum Chordata; class Actinopteri; order Siluriformes; family Siluridae; genus Silurus; species Silurus glanis. Next base: position 422,937 of record JAAIIK010000099.1, read on the forward strand.
GAAGGTGCTCCATTTTTATTTGGCTTTTAAACGATGGCTTTTGCCAGATTTTCCTGTGGTGCGAGGGGCTGTGCAATCCGAAAGTAACCCCAATCGTCTCGCAGTCCAACATTAACTAAAATGCTGGTGAGGGTTTCACGAGTGAAAAAGTGCTACTTTTACTCAACGATAAAGATGCCGGACTTCTGAATGAAAGATCACGAGTTCATCGCAGCACCACCAATCTGCCGCCGAGGGGTCCTTAAGAGCCCCAACTGCTTAAGGAACATAATGGAATCCATCATGCCGCCAAAGAAATTCGCCACTTTTCATTGTCCTGTCAGTTAACTCCACAAGCAGCCACTTTGGCCACTTTAAAGAAGGTGGACACGTTGAGATCTCAACAAACGTCTGCAAAGGAGAACAGCAAATCATGTGGAAATCTTTTCTAAGCCCACGGTAAAGCAAACGGTTTCCGGCCTGGTCAAGGCGCGAGTAATAAACGCAACATTACGAGGGAAGGTGAAACCTGGAACTGCTGGAGGCGGCATTGGGCACACCGAGGTGCAGTTTAGAGGTCACGCTTGTGTAATTAATAAGCCAGACATACTGTAGCAGCCGCATGCAGAAAGAAGCTCCTGGCTAACCATTGTCGTAACCAGGAGACCCCGGTTCGACCTTTCTTTTATGAAACAATTGTGTGTGTGTGCTGGATTTATAAGAAAGCGCAAAACACACAGTATCCGTCTCGGGTATTGAATTCTGCTACTCGCTCGCTTTAATTGTGTTGCACTTTTCACCCACGTCATTACGAGGCAAAAAAGGTTCACTGCCCGGTGAACTACTACTTGCTGACAGCAGAATGGCAAAACTAGAATAATAAAAGGAGTGGACTCTTACTGCAGGGAGTGCAGACAGTCCAGACGGTGTTGAGATGGGGTTTTTATTTTTTTGCAAAATGACTTTGAATGAACTTCCAGAAATATTAATAGGTTGACTCAGAGTCTTCTGGGGGGCTCGGCAAAAATAGGGTACGGACAATGAGTCAGGGGGACGTAAGGAAAATGAGGGGCTCTTGGAGGAAAGCGAAAGTTCAGCATTCTCTTTATCTTCTGCTGCCTAACTGTCCTGAGACATAAGACGAATCACAGACATGGACAAGAGGAGTGGCTTGGTTCATCTTGGCACAACGGCATTCTTGTGGCCATGTCCTGGCGCGCCTCCAGCGGCTTTGTGTAAACTGGATGTGATGCCGGGGACGCCACTGGAATACCAATGTGCCCAGAGTTTAACAGCATCGCATCCCCAGGCACCTTGCTTGCACGTTGCCATGAAGCGCAAGCCAGCTCCTGCAGTAGCAGCGAATAATATGATTATAAATGGCGCTCCGGTGGGAGGAAAGCAGGAGACTGTGTGCCACAATGGAGCAGTGTGTATGCAGGATGCCCTTTACAGACTTCAACTCACCACTACATGCTGATTAACCACACACTCGGCTTGTCCAAAAACAAACAAAAAAAATAGTCTAATGCCTGGCCAAGTGCAGACCAGAGAGAAGGGGGGGAGGAGATGAAAATCACGATCCTAGTCACGAGCTACATTCGCACTCGATGAGAAGCGTGTCACACAAACCAGATGAGACAAGCTTGTCTCGCCAGCCATCTGGCCGAGAAAACAATATTTCCTCATTCAAGCTCTAATAAAGATGGACGCGAGATGGCTCTTTTGCAGACCGTGTGTGCGCGCGCGCGACTTCGTGTGTATTAGCAGGCAGTGTGACGGATGAAGGGCTAAGGGGCATGCAGGTACACTCCAGACATGCTCATCCTAACAATCTCCATGTGCTCGTCTTCAAACAATCACTCACACACAAACACACACACACACACACACACACACACAGACACACACACACAGACACACACACACACAAACACAAACACACACAAACTCTCTCTCTCGTGAATGTCTTACACTGAATGTTGACTGGATTGGAGTGCTTTCAAATCAAATGTTTTTCAAGCAATATGTTTCACTGATGGTGAGCCAGACTTCACAACTACACACAGACTTTCAAGGGGGGGGGGGGGGGGGGGGGGGGGGGGAGAGACGGGGGGGGGGTTTATACACATAAATCCGTATGTGTATATACATAACATCGCATGATTGTCATGAGTTAAATCCTGACTAATCGTAACTGAATCACACATTTTTATCTGTTCTAAATGGACCGTAAATTAAAAGGTTTAATACTCTAACATGTGCATGGACAAAGATTGATGGTTTATGCAAATTAATGTTTATTATTACTGAAGCCAAACTCAATATAGAGCAAAATATTCGTTTAAATGTTTTAAAGTAATTATGGTGTTTTAAATTACGTAAATGTTCAGGACACTAAACAGGAAATTTTGCTGCGATTCCACACGGACGGTTTTAATTGCCGGATGAGTGCATCATGGCGGATTTTGGTGCTTGATTTGAGACTTTGCATATTAGTAAAACAAATGTTTAGTGATCCTTAATTATTTTAGTTGGTCAAGTTTATTAATTATAATGTTATAAGGTCAAAATTTTTGCCTGATCGGTGTATAAACACACCTTCTAGACAATCAGGATTCGCCGTTACTTCAAACATAGGCTGCTTGTATTACAGACCACCCTTTACCCTGAGTACATTCAAAGCCAGTGCTCAGTGTTAATGATCAAAAAAAACACACACGAGTACACGCTCAGCAGATGAAACGAGCCCTGCCAAGAGCTAAAGCAGCTATTCATCGTTTTATAGCCAGGCCCTAATAAAAGCTCGGTAGCATGCACAGATGGAGTCCAGGATTTTAAACAACGTTTGACAGGGAACATTACAGCGAGCTGAGGCAAGATGGTGCTGCGGATGTCTAACTGCTACTCTGACACTCACGGCGCTGACTGTCTCCACTTCTTTCTCTCTCAGTCTCACACAGCCACAAACCTCCATCACAAGGAAAACAGCCTTCCATTACACTCTAAAGCTCCAAAAAGACCCTTTCAGTCCCTATTTTCTACACTTATTTACTCAGCCGTTCGATTTACCCATTATAGCCTTAGTTATAAGCACTCCAGATGCTTCCCTTGCCTTGAACCATAGCGCATCTTTCTGAAAGTGCAGAAAACCAGAGATATAGGAAAGACCCTTTCGCTTCTCTTCCCACCGCCTGATTTTCATATCAGACGATGCTGTTCTACTCCTGTCTCCTCGTACACATATCTTGCGTAACATTTCTAGGTTGTACTGAAACAAACATGGGGGGGGGGACTGGGCCTTGCTTATATACAGATGCAAGCACTAAAAGCATGTGTTTTTTTTATCTCCCTGCCACTTCCTTCTAGATTTTCTGCCTTTCCTTAGACCTTCCACCTGAGCTTTCGTTTGCCAAGCCGCATTAAACATTCATTGGACATTTCCGCCATCTGGCCACAAGGACCATTTATCAGTTCGTCAATATGTATCCGTAATTCACCGTGCCGTCTATTTCAAAACTTGAGCCAACAACGGTCAGAGGTTCCCATCCGCGCTCTTAACTCCATCTTTCAGCCATTCCTTTACCTCTTCGCATAAATCTATGCACAGGATACATCCGATGAGGACGAGCCCCATCTTTTAATATTGTATACATCGTAAAGCCAGGATCTAAGAGCATCTTCTGAGCACAGAATGTGATTTGAGGAAAAGAAAAAAAAAGGCTGCTCTGGGAGCGTCGTGTTATTGGAGCATCTAGCTCCTGAGCAGGCTGAATGTAAGTAATTGGGTGGATAGCACTTTGTTAGAAGCCAGGGGCCTATGAACAAGGTGCTCTAAAAATAGTGTAGCCAGAATCTCGCCATTAGGAGCAGTCAGAGACCGGAGATAAGTCTGTACGCACTCATTTTTTCACAGCCAGGCTATTCGGGTGGCAGGGATACAGCAAGGCGCCTTGGGGGCCACACGAGAAGCTTTTGGGCCGAGGTCCATAAACTGGCACACAAACAATGCAACAGTGCTGATCCAAAGCCAATGCACCATTTTATTGGGTGGAATACAGATGTTCCAAGGAGACTTACATTACAAACAGTGTGCCGGTTGGCAGTCAAGCATTTTGTACAACTCCAATTGTTTTTATTATGGTTTAAACACCAACGGTAAACTAAGTAAACCATTCCTTATTTTAAAGAACAAATCCACTGCTTAAATACATCTCCATTGAAAGCAAATGTACTCCTTTTACATTAGTGCTGTGATTTAAAGGTACTTAAGTATCAAAGGTAAAATTGCTGATCTATGAGACATTTACTGTAAATAACCAATGCAGTACAGTGTTCAATTCTACTGCACATCATAAAATGTTTGATAAGTGTCTAATGTTATAGATGCAAAGTGAGAGTAGTCTTACTCTATTTTACCAGATTAAAGGGCTTACTATATACATAACGGCAGGCAGATGCCAGGAAAAGGCGGGCAGATCCGAGTGACTATGGGTGAGCCCCGGCGTGAGTACGGAACAGGAAAGCATCGGGGTGAAAATTATATTGAGTCAAGAAAGCTCTGCTTGGTGAACTTTTGCCCATCTCTCTTTCTTCCAGTGCGGAACCAGTGAGTGTGTTACAAGGGTGTCTTTGGATGTGGTACCTAAACGTGTTTCAGCATAACATTACCCACTAACAAAAGCCAGTTCCATAAAGATGAGATTAATGGGAAGGAGTGGATCTTAAGTGGCCTGTTATCAAGATCTGGCCTCAACCCTATTAAACACCTTTGGAATTAATTGGATCCCTGACTGCACCCAAGGCCTCCTCACCTACATCAGTACCTGACTTTACTAACACCCTTGTGTCTGAAAGAGCAAAAATCTCCACAAGCACACTCCAAAATCTAGTGGAACACCTTCCACGAAGAGTGGAGCTTATTACAGTATAATAGCAAAAGGACACTAAATGTGGAATGGGATGTTTAAAAAGCACATAGTCAGAAGTCCACAAAACCTTTATCTATATAGTGTGCAAAAAAACACAGTTGATTGCTGGTACTACTGGCTATTGGCAAAAATCCATACTGATAGTTTTTCCGGTTAGTATAATTTATGTATATAATTATATACATATATTCATATTTATTACATTTAGCACATTTTCATGATTCCACGGAAGTCCCAAGATGCCATGGATTCAATTTTTTTCGTGATCACAACTCTTATGGTCTCGACATAAACGTTTCCTCGTGATCAGTACTTCATTTTTCTGTGTATTTCGGCATAATAGCGTGTTCTAGAGGCAGCATCATGGATAATAACCATAACCAACATCTTTATGTCGAGTTCACGAGAAAATTGAGTGGTGATCAAGAGAAAACAAGAAAAAAAATATATATATAATGCATGACCTCTTAAGACTTCCATATAATTCAGTATTGTTTTTTTTTTTATTTTGTAATAAAGTTTTTTTATTTTACGTAGTGTGTTACGTTTGCGTGTTTTTTTAGCCAGTATCTGTTTTCAAAACTATCGGTTGATTAATCGATTATCGGCAAGTACAATCCATCCTACATTGGTAAATTCTGCTATCGGGCGACTTCTTTCTTTCCATCCATCCATCCATACACACAATTTATTAATATAGTTAAATATAGTTTAAAATGTGTGACTGCATCAAAGACAAAACTACATCTTTTACACCTTAACAGGGTTGTTCCAACAATATAGTAATACCGTAAAAGATAAATAAATAAATAAATTATTTGCAACTTCCTTAAAGCTTGACATGTACAACAAGACTGAAACTGAGCCCTTGAAATTGCTTGTATTTCTAAGCTCGTAAATCACCAAATCCAAAATGTACTCTGCTGAATTTATAGCTCAGAAGCCGTAAATGCCTTAACCATCAGCCTTAAGCCTCATGTTAGAAGGGAAAACAGCATTCCTGTTTTTGATGGAGGTTTTTGTTCCAGTCAGAGAACCATGCTGAACAACTGGTCATTGCAAACGCCATGTCACCGCTTTGAACATTTCATCTTGGAATAGCTCTGGTGGAGCTCGACTATATGCTTTAGTTTACCATCCTGCTGCCCAGAGAGACTGCATTCTGTTGAAGAAAACTATACTTGTTCCCTCAGTACTGTACGGCTCCCCGAGGCAGAACACCACTTCCAACGCATTGGACTCTAACCTTTTTGCCACCTGTTCACTCTGCATACTCTTAACTTGATCCAGTTAACAATTTCCAGTTCATCACACTGGAAAACCTGGCATTCAGCAGCAGTCCAGACTTTGTTTTCAGCCCACACAAGCCTCTCAAGCATGTTTTGATGCCTAAGTGCATGTTTCCGAACTACAAACAATCCAACAGCTCTGCATCCTGAAGTTTCTTATGCTCTGTTGAAGCAGACACTTCCTCATGTTGAGATTTTCAGCTGTGCTTTTATGTCTGCTGCAGACAGCCTTCTGTTACATGCGCTAGAGATCCTTATATACTTATCAGATTTTCGGTGTTGATCTGCCAGATCTTTTCTTCTTTCCAGAAGCCTTTTCAATAGAGCTTATAGATATTCCCTTAGAGTAATAACAGCTTGCTTTTTCCTCGTTATCACAGGCTGACATTTGCCTTCAGTGATGACGGCTGAGTGTCTTATGGGTTTACACTGTATAATTTCAGGCTAATTTTGCTGGTAAGTAAAAGAAAAGAAAAAAGGAGGGAAAAAAAGAAATGACTCATTGTCCAAAAAAAAAAAAAAAACTGAGGATATGCATCGGCCAGTATAATTTAATTGTGACTAATGACAGTCGAGACAAGGTTCTGTCAGTGTCCGAAATTGGAGCGCTGCAACGACACTCACATGAAAACAACAGACTTGGGAGATTTATGGAAGGATATGAAACTCAAACAGCAAAAAATAGAGTACCGCCCATGGCAAACCCTAAGAACTAATACTTGCTCACATTAACTAAATGTAACATTTCTGGCCAATATGTCTTATATACAGGTAGTCCCCGACTTACGATGGAGATCGTCCGACAACGACTTCATCAAAAATTTCCTAAGTCAAGACATGGCCTAGCCTACCCAGGAGTCTAAAAGAATGATCAGTATGGGGTAATATACTGTAATTAGTTAATAATTTAACATTACAGTATATAATTTAGCAAAACAGCAATTTACAGCACTATAATGAATAAACTTTACTGTGCAAAGAGCCAGAAAATAAATAAGCGCCAGGCGGAAATGAGGCAGGTCGAAGTATCTTACGATTTGCTCGTGCGCACTACAGGGACGTAATCGTCGCAGACGTTTCGGTGCGCAACTTTTCGAAAATGATTGAAAACGAAAATGTGGATGCGGAACCTTTTTGAATGTAAACGCTGTTTTCAAATTAATCCATTTCCATGCATCCTTAGACTTCTAGATTTTACCCCATGATCTCTTTTTTTGTCTTTTAACAAAAAGACTATTCCGGATTATTGTAAACGTAGCATCAGTGTTTGGCAACGCTGATAAATTGGAGAGAGAAAAAACCTAAAATTGGGCTTTGAAACACCAAAAACTCCGGGGAAAAAAAAGGCGATCTAACCATAAGAAAACTGAAATCTGGCTGCCGCTGGCGAGGCATCTCACAAGGCGGGAGACGTGTACATCCTGGCAGCGTCCCAATGTACTGTACCGCATATACACTAAGTTGCCTGCCCAGGCAAAACTAAATATTTGTACAATTTTGTCGTAAAGCTATCAACATAAGATCGAAAAATAAATCGTACCATCGTAACTCTAGGACTACCTTTACATTGAGTTGACAGAAAAATACGGTCATCACTTCAAGCTCGCGTTGATATTTAGACATGATGTTGTTTTGCTTTACCCAGTCACAACCATGAACTCTTAAGACATAACAATGCTAATTTATTTACACTGGGGCTTGCAGAAGCTCACACAGCCTGATTGTTCGCATAAGCAGAATGTGATTTTCTTTTAACACTGTTCTATTGTGAGAGAATCTCTGCCGCACAGTCTGTTACAAAATTTCAGTCAAGGTTTTCTTAAAAATCCCATGGTCTAAAACAGGATGAAGGGTTTGCTTCTAAACATCTATTTCTTTTCTGTTGGAAATGAATGCTCTCAAACCCTAAAAGTCCTTGCTACTGAGGGCGTAGTACAGGCACGTGTGATGAATGTAAGGGTACAGTTTGAAAGCTTGTATTATAATGGACTTAGTGCTTGTAGCTATAACAAGACAAACGTCTTGTGTTTAAAAGAGCAAAAAAGTGACTAGCGTTCCCCCAGCTGACACAAACATCGTCTGTTGAAACTTGAGATGCCTTGGAAAAGAAAAAGGGTGGTGCTGAGGTGTTCTAGCTCAGGTTGGAAATGATTTCCTGTGATTTCCTCATGGCATAAAGCTGTTATCCAAAACACTTTCTAATGGCTATAACAACGAGCTGCTTCCTGCATGGGAATCTATAGACTTGTCGGTATTAAGGCATTTGACTAGCTGATCAGCTCACCATACTTTATTACATTATGTTAATGATCATTTTGAAGGTAATATTATTAGGACACAAATGTACCAAGCAAGGCAGTACAATTAAGCTGGCACAACTAGCTCATGGTTTTATAATTAGTGAAATTGGCCCCCTGCCTAGTCATTATTGATCTCATTTTTATCTGTGTGTCCATTATAACCTAATTATTGTAGGTCTAAACACAGCAAAATGACAGTCAAACTAAAGACTGGTCATTAATAAGAATGAAAAGTGAATTTTAAAAAAAGAAAAAAAAAGAAAGCAATTAGCAGGCTTGAATGTTTTTAACCACATGGTAAAGCAAAATGGCCTCCAAAATGTAGTCTTCAAGCTTCCCCTTTTATGAACAACTGACAGAATTACACATCACCACTGACTAATAGTCCCTTCCCTCCTCTTCTACCCCAGCTGCCAAAATTTAAAACAATAAATAGAATTTCTGATTTTTTTTTTTTGCCATTTGTCCTCTCAGGCTTGTTTTATTTTAATGTCCTTCTTTCCTGTTCTAGCCCAAGGGTTCTTCAAGGGAGAAACAGACTCTTAGGCCCACGTCAACACTAATAAGTTTTCATTTGAAAACGCATCATCTCTCTACGTTTTGGACTTCCGTCCACACAGATGCCGTTTTCAGTCGACGGAAAAAACATTAATTTTTGAAACTGCTCTCCAAAGACCGTAACTCTGAAAATGCTGTTTTTGTGTGGACTGTGAAAAAACAAAGGCTTTCGAAAACGACAACGCGAGTCGACACGTCTTAGACATTTCGGTGTGTATGAACGAAAACGAAAACTATTTTAGAAAAAACTATTTCTAAATTTGTCCGGATTAGTTGACACAGCCTTAGACTTCTAGACTTTACCCCATGATCCCTGTTTGCCTTTTAACACAAAGGAGCATAGGTAAGATATAGACAGATGCTATATGTCCAAAAGCATGTGTACTATACTAGGTCTGAAACGATTCCTCGAGTAATTCGTTTACAAAAATGTGTTTAGTCAATTTAACTACACGCGGCACACTGTGTTTCCCACGGACCGTTATTACTGCCGCACCACCAGCTAATCTCTGGGGCGCACTGGACAGGTAAACACAGAAGAAGCTGCAGAAAAAAAACTGGTGAAGGAGATGATTCAACCCAAAGTACTAAAAGTAAACACCGTACAGTGGGGTTACCGTTTTGAAAGTAATTTTAAATTCATTTTTTTATATTTTTCATTCCTATGCAGGGCGGTCAAAAACTCCCCCCGCAGTGACCATGTAGACGGAGTGAAGCACGTTTTTAAAGCTGTCGGCTAAATACATGGATTTAGTTCACGGAAAATTTTAAGCAGCTTTTCCGGAGACAAGGAAACCACATCGCGTTACTGTGCGAGATTTAATGCATAAATACGGGAGTGAGAATAATTATAAGTTTAAATTAAACAAATATTTTCTAAAACCAACTCTGCATGGCCACTGCGCAGGGACTTTTTTTTGGACGCGCTGGATTTGCATTTTGATGCAATATTGCAATTAAATGCACTAAATGAGTTTAGTAATTCACCGATATCCTTGTATACAATGTCAGTAATAAAAATTTACATTTACAAAACAAATTACTTGTTCAAGTTAAGAGACTTGTTTTTTCTCTCTTATTTAGTATTGCTCTTTGATTAAAAAAAAAAAAAAAAAAAAAAAAAAAAAGCATGATTTATCCGATTCTTCGATTAATCGATTATTAAAATAATCGATAGCAACAGCCCTAATGTGAACACCTGAAAATCCATACTCATGTGTATAGAACACGTCATTATAGATTTAGTCTGCCTCAGATAACTCCAGGGCTTTTCACTGGATTTTGGAGGGTGAACCAGAGCATCAGTGAGATCAGGAACTGGTGTTAGATGAGGAGGCCTGGTGTGAGGTCAGTATTCCTCATTACACCGAGGATATTCAGGGAGGTTGAACCTAACGTGGCGAAGGTCTACATATTTTTCAGGAATAACGTGCATGTTGATATCTGGATGCGATGAATTTGGACCTGTTCTTGGAACGCTCTTTGGCAGTGTGTGTAAATAAGAAAGTGGATTTTAATAATGAATAGTTGATTAATAAATCACCACCAGAGAGATCGTTCAGATCCAATGCTCATCTTATACGTTATTTACAACACACACTCCTGACATGCACATGACTGGAGAGGGTAACGTATTGAGTGCCTACCTCTAGCCTCCCTGTGTCCGGCTGGAAGCCTCGTGCAGGGTCCTCGGTGGTCACACGGCACTGGATGGCACAGCCATTGATCTTGATTTTATCCTGCTTCAGACCCAGCTCGGGCAGGCTGCGGCCTTCACACACATGCAGCTGAGCATGGACCAAGTCCACACTGCAACAAAGAGACACAAAGAGAGACAGCAGTGTAAATGTCACTATTATCAGTGCGACTGTCAAGAGAATGGGTTTTCTTAATCGAGTCTGGTTCCTCTCAAGGTTTCTTCCTCGTGGTGATTTAGGTTTTCCTTGGCACAGTCACCCATGGTTTCAAATCTGTATCTGAATGCAGAAGAGATTGTAAGATTCACTGATTCGCACAAGTTATCGATTTGCTGCATCAATTTAAAAAGTGTGCATCGGATACAAGTTGGCGTTTGCATCACGATGCATCGTTTTTTGCATCGGTAAAAAACGATTTATCTATTAGGTAGAAAGTGAAATTTTTGTATATTTAGTAAGTTTTGTACTACAGCCAAGATCTGGTGATAATCGTAGTAAGAAAGAGATGTGAGGCAGTGTTTATTCTGCTGTGGCTGATGTAGGAATTTCATCGCCCGCTGTTAAATAAACCAAGTGTTGATCTCTTGAGCTCCTCGTGTCGGTGTCTGACCTGCAGTGGTGAAAAACTGATCGGCAGAACAAAGCCGAGAAGCCATGAACACACGCAGGGTAATTACATATACAGCTAGTCTCCGACTTTCAATGGATAAAAAATAAATAAAACAGCCGAACTCTGAACCAACAGTCCCTTAGTGTGGCATTAAAATCTTATAATTCATTCTTAATCTGGCCTTATATATATTTCATATGATGCTTCTTTTGGAGAGAGAATGAGAATAACATTTTGTAACTGTATTTTTAGTGAGCCTTCAACCAGCTTTAGTTTAGGCTACAGGTAGGCACAGGTACCAAAACTTGCTAACAAGTGAAGTCATTGGAGAGGCTTGTGTTCTTCAATAAATGTCTAATCTAAGCGATTTTCTGTATCACATCTTATTAATTAACTAAGAATTTATGAGATAAAGGGGAGGAAAAAAAAAAAGAAAATCGCCAAAAAATACAACTCGGCAATAGGCTGCCCTGATTTCTAAATAACCCTAACCCTATCTTTCATTATTTAGAAAGTAACCAATATTTTATATGTAGAATGATTTCTCCTCACTAAACTGTTTCCTAAGCGTGTTCTCTCAGACTGACAGATCTGTAACATTGAATTGCAGAGAATCGTATTGCATTGAGTCGATTGGTGTTGAATCAAATCGCGCTGCATCGTAATAGGAGTAAATCGTACCGCATCGCATCAGTAGGTGCTTCGTATGTATCGTATCGTTGGCTATGCATTGAGATGCGAAACTTATCGGCCTCGGTTACGGAGAAGCACATCCCTAGTATGCAGATTATTTAGACTCGGTTGGGTAAAATGTACAGTCATTAAGAAAATATTTTAGAATCTGGTACATGAACACCGAGCTTCCAAAGATCAATGTCCAAACTGGAACGATTTGTGAAACGATCTCAATATTGACTCATTTATTTATAGTACAATTCAAACATGATCGAGTGCCATATGTAAATTTAGATTGTGGCTTAATACCAGCTGTAGCCGTCACTGCACTGCACTGTAATAACCAATTTAATCAGCTCGGAATGGCAGTCTCATTCGTATGATTGACGTCCTTTCGCCTTCTAATGAGATCCGAGCGAACGCAATATGGAAAACACAGGCCATAGCACCGACTCTGCCAGAGGATCCATCATTTCATGATTGACGGAATTAATTAAACAGTCTCGGGATACTATTGGTGTACAAGCGGACAAAAAGAGTTGCGAAGAGACATCTGTATGATGACGGAAATCATCACGGCACGTTTGAAGGTTGTCAGAAATCATTTTGAAGGCATCTTGAACTAGGATTGTCTTTTTTGTACTCAAGTTGGTCACTTGCCAATTCCTATCTATTAATCTGCTCTCAGCTATCACACAACAGCTACCAGCTGGGAAGGGTAAAGACTAACACATGTTTTGTTCAAGTATCCGCCATCTTTCGCATCCACTTACAGTTCTTCGATGCCTACAATTGGCCCGGGTCATGATTGACAGGCGAGAGACAGTACGGCATACATCCCACGCAGGTCTACAAAGGAAAGATCACGAATTACGTTCAATCTAATGCCGTGCCTATAAATCCTACGCCATGCAAACGTCCTTTAATTCTAACAAAAAAAAAAAAGATCTGAAAGCCTGGTGACATTCACTCCAGCATTGCGAGTGCTACAGGAAAGGAATGCCGTCATGCTCCGGTGGCTTCCTATTATACAAGTCTGACAGCCCCACTCTCTCACTCTACAGCTCCTTTACCTGGCAAAGGAACCGAGGGACCGGGGAGAGACGAGCAAGACAGACAGGTCCACAAACAAAGACGAACCAAAAATAAACAAATATCCAGAGAATCAAATAGATCGACTATTTAACTAGTGCGATTCAAAATGGCTCAAAAATCACACGCCGATAGCAACGACATTACCGTGTCTAGGCCAGGAGCTGAGCTCAATTCAATAAATTGAATCAGTCTCTTGCGCAATTGGGTGAGCTTCCACAACACAACCTGTTATCTCGCTGGTTAAAAAGCTCCCCAGAGTGTCAATGTGGATTTATTAAGCAGAGATCACCAGTTTCATCCAGAGCAATTCAACATATTGCCTAGGAAAGGAACAGCATTAGGAGGAGAAATTGGGGAGTTGTAATTGTTATAAATTGGTCCATGAGGAACAGTTTCTCAAAACATTTTAATTCGACGTATCCGTCAACCTCACGCATCACCTGGCATGTGACTAAGCAAAGACAGCGTGGCAGGAAGGAAGATGTTCTAGATTTTGGAGTATGCGTGTGGAGATTCAGTCACAAGGGTGTTGGTAAAGACAGGTACTGATGTAGGTGAGGTGAACAGACCTGGGGTACAGCATGGTCAGAGTTCCAGTTCATCCCAAAAGTGCTCAATGGGTTTGAGATCAGAGATCTATAAGCAGGTCGCTCAAGATCTTCTACAACCATTCCAACCCAAACTGTTTATATGCTGTTTTTGCACATCCTTTACACAAACTCTTTTGTTTACTTACACTTACACTCCTGTACTCGGTTCTCTCTGCACACTACTGTATAATATATAGTAAGGTTTACTGGCGGTGATATTGTGCGTCTTGTGTATTTGTCCTACACTGTCTTGTGTTGTCTTTGCACTGTTTGCACACGATGCACTTTATGCTCCGTCTTTTCTGTTATGTAGCTTTATGTTTTTTTAAGTATCACCAGGGTTCTGGAGGAAAGTTGTCTCATTTCGCTGTGTTCTGCATTAACTATATATGATTGAATGACAAAATCATTTTGACTGACTTGACTTTTAACCCATGCAAACTATCTTCATGGAGCTGGATGTGTGTACAGGGGCACTGTGATGCTAGAACAGGTTTGGGTCTCCTAGTTCAAGTACAATGATGTGACTGTGAGGTAAACATTTTTTTGAAAGAAGCGCATATAGCTGAAAAACTCGGATGTCCCAATACTTGTGTATATAAATGTAGAGATGATTACACAATGAAGATTAAAGGAGAAGAGTACCGTAATTTCCGGATTATAAAGCGCACCCATATATAAGCCGCACCCACTGAATTTTACAAATATTTTTATTTTTAACATAAATAAGCCGCAGGTGTCTACACTAATGTACTTTACACAGGCTTTAACGAAAGACACGTTACACACGGTGTAACGGGTGAAATATGTTGCCCTTCCTTTAGGAGCATAGCGGTATTTTGGGAATAGCCTGGCACTGCATTTTTCCAGTATTACTGCGTGTGTTCAAGACGAGGATTATGTCCTTAATATTTTCTGATGCTGATTTCTAAGTTTCTTTGACTAACCCTTAACGCTGTTGCCAAGAAAAATAAAAAAGCACGAGTTTTGGAAACCTGTCTGTGCTTATATGATTTCTGTTGCAACTGGAGTTAGCGAGCTCTCCCTTCACCCTGACTCAACGCCTTACAACGGCTTGTATCTAAACAGTAGCCGACCAAGTAAGTAATTGTTCACGGTCTTCCTCCTTCATTTCACAACTATTTCTCTCGTGCGTTTAAAAAAAATGTTTTTTCTCCCGAAGCCGTGCAGCTCAGAACACAGGTGAGGTGCGTTTTTTCGTTTCCGTTCGGAAATTTCATTGGTCTAATGTTATGGGGCTCAGTTTTTTGGCTTGAAGTTTGTGAAACCGGGAAAAACCCAGGAAAAATTAATAAATTAGCCGCTTCGTTGTTTAAGCCGTGGGGTTCAAAACTTAGGAAAAAAGTAGCGGCTTATAGTCCGAAAAATACGGTAATACGAAATATATTGCATACAATGTAGTATTTACGGGGAAGTTTGGGAAGAAAATAATTGATTCATGATTTTATAAAGCGATTATTTGACAACTGTTTTGGAACAAAGCAAGCTCTATGGTTGGTCACGTCGCTTGCCAATGTGATGTCTAAGGTTTTTTGATTGCCATCTCGGGGGAATTGACAAAGCCCGCATGTGCTGTTCTGACATATCAGATGGATGACGAAACACATCGAAGGAGTCAAATATTGCGAGACTCGTCCCATATCGTCCGAGTTCACCTTACTCCCACTCCTTTAGAATGCGAAGCAATAATTCTATTAGCAAACCGCTCGAGGAAGGACGCGAAATCGCCTCGGGCTGTTTATGGTCTGATTACATACAGTTCTCACAAGACAGTTCTTATCGTCTTTCTTCTGTGTTCAAACAGCTGCAAGGCAAAATTGAACAACAGCATACTCCATCAGCCTTCCTTCTCGACTAAATGAATAACTACAAGGATGTGTGTGCGCGCGTGTGTGTTTTCATGCCTGGCAGGTTAAAGAAAGTAAGAGACAGGAAATAGAGTATCTTAAACAGATATGACAGCAGGAAGAAGCGACAGAGTCGTTCTTGCTTTCACTGTTGATCAATAAATCAAGTTACCAAGCACTGCTTCTGTTAGATAGATTTAACAATCTTCTGAAATTCACACACGCAAACACGAATATACACACACTCACTCCAAAGGGACTGTGGAAACAAACATTTCACATCATTAATTCTTAACTATGCTGTGCTTGTGAAGTCTCTGGAGAATATTTGATGTCGGTGTGACTCAGGTGACATCATTCACACTTGCATACATTTGCACGTCCGTTTCCGACTCTCGTTTTCGATTTGAAACGCATTGTGAACAGCGATTTGTAGCTCACATTAATGCAATTATCCAGTCAGCCAATCACCTAGCAGCGCAGCCCATTCATACAGATAAAGGTCAAGCGTTTCAGTTTTTAATTGATCTCAAACAGAACTGTATTTGGGGGAGGGGTGTTCTCACAAACCCCTGAGATTCTCTCACACACACACACACACACACACACACACACACACACACACACACACTACCAGTTCCACAAGTGGAAATGCCATTTTGGTGAAAGAGGTGCAAACAGCATGGCTACAGTAACTCTTAACAACCATGATGAGCAGAAAAGCATTCAAATGTTAAACTGTAGTGGGAGGCCATTAGGGCCAGCATACATTATATTTTTGTCCATTAATATGTATTCAATTATTCCTAATAGTCTCTTCACTTCATTGCATTTCCCTCAGATGTGCTGCTTTAAGTAGCAACGCAACAGAGTGTAATTCTAGGTTTCTATCCAAAAGATTTCGGTCATCATTTCACGTGTTGTCGGGGACAAGGAATGGTGTAAGCCTTTCACGATGAAGGGACAGGGCGCCCTGTAGCTTCAAAATCGATGTTGCGCGAATGCGGTTGCTTTAACCAACCAGATTTCAAGCGGGCCACTCCGGAGCTCACTAGCAGTCACTAAATCATGTCGGCATTTTCCCGCCCTTCGATTGGATGGTCAAAGCGCGCACTGGTCAAAGCTCGCAAACATTCACTCCACGATGACTAACTAAGGAGAAGAAATAGATTTGGTTGCAGATATACTTATTTACAAAACAGTTAAGCTTTTTCATGTCCCATTGCGTTTTTCTTTGCTGTAGAATCTGCATGGGAATAACTGCACAAAATGCACTGGAAACCCCAGGGTCATTTTATGAGGTGAATATTGAAGCTTCTGCAATACATATTGTATGCGAGTAACACAGCTGTGACTACAGTGAAAGGAGACTTGTTGAATTGTCTTCATTGGGTTTCTTGCTTTAGTAAAGGCATTCATTCGTTCTGTATGAGATTCCTGTCTGTGATGCAGCGCTTCTCTATAATATTGATGGTTTCTATAGCCGTGGTGCCATAATGATGGTAATTAAGAAGTGGATTGACTCATGTAGGACCACACTGGAGGCCTAGGTGTGAAATGTATGGCTTGCCACTGTCAAACAGAAATTAAAATCGGTACAAACAACAGAATACCACATCAGGACCTGCTCCAGCAAAGAAAACTAGACAAAATTCCTGATTCATGGGAGCTTTCTTTAGATGATGCACACACACTTGGGGAGGTGGTAGCTCAGTGGTTAAGGGATTGGGCTTTGGATCAGAAGGTTGTGAGTTCAAATTCCAGCACTATCAAGCTGCCATTGCTAGGCCCTTGAGAAAGGCCCTCAACCCTCAGCTGCTAAGTTGTAAGTCACTGTGGGTGAGGGCATCGATGTGAATGTATACTAAAATTACAAAAAGGTGTGTTATGCAACTAAAAATAAACACTACAAAAAAAGAAATAAATAAAATCAGTCATGTACAGCCTTTAAGATGATGTAAATTACTGCAATTCCAGGTGGCAATTTAAAAGAGTATGCAACTCCAGGTTGCCAAATGCTAGTGTTTACATGCAATTCTGATTGCAATTCTGCATTTTGTGCAATGAATCACTGGTATACGCAAATCTTTTCTCTCTTTTTTTTGACAAACTATGACTAAAACATGACAGTGTAGCTGTACGTAACAGAAAAGTGTAGAATGTAAAAGTGAGAATGTTAAATGGTGTACAGAAAAATCACACGGTCACATGTATGTATTGTATCGTGGAGCTCTGCATCCAATGCAGTGGATTATGTCAAGGAATGTTTAAAGGGGGAAAAAAAAAAAATTTGTAATTTCTTTGCTGCAAAAAAACCTACACGGCGAAACAACTCCTAACGTGAAATCTCTTTTCACTTTTTAATGATCCAATCTCAATACCAAACGCGTTCTATTGACACCCACAAGTCTTTCACGACGATGCAAATTGTCACGAATGGCCGTGTCACACTTCATTACAAGGGGAATTTTTCCAAAGCCAAAGAAAAATCACGCTAGTCAAAAGTAAATTCACACCGTCGCATTTCTGATTATTAAGCAAAGGGAAGCGTGCCGTAAGGTCTCCATCATCACCGTATGAGAGTTTTCTGAATTGAATTAAAGTAGTACAGTAGACTGGACTAAATATTTTTTTTTAAAAACCTGCTTCTCTGCACGGCACAGGGAGAAAAAAAAAAAAAAAAACTCTGTGTGGCGCCAATTCTTGCGCTTCGCAGATATTGATTTTTATTTGTTAAACACGAGTCCTTTCATTACTGCCATGTTAAAATCCATTTTATCATCATTCCCATGGGGACACCGCAAAGCAGATCCCCATTACCGCAGTCACCGCGGGAATATTTTCAATTTTGGTTCCCGCGGATAACCGTGGTATTAGCGCTGTCCCCATCCCTCCGTAGCTCTCTAATTAAGATAAGGGTTGTAGCACTGGATCCAATCCGTCGTGTAAAATAAATGAAAAACCTGGCAGGTTACAGTGACTGATGCAGCGGCGTATGTACACGCCGTATTTGTCGACTTTCTACTCTCGGGTGCTTTTGTGCAGAAGATATATGGAAATAAGTGACATGTAATACGGTGTTAAAAAAAAAAAAAAAATCTATCTGTAGGAGGATCTCCGCATGCTGGGTTGCTGTAGATGTACATGCAGAGCTATTAGCAAAAGACAAAGAAAAAATATTACAAGGCCGTCTCCAGGGAAAAGAGATCGGCGTGTCTCTGTACCTTCTGCACAGCAGTCTCGTGTAGGTGTTAATTTATGCAGCTGTGCTTCTGGTTAGACATACTTTCACTTGCTGTGTATGCAAATCACACTTTTTGGAGACAGAACACACACACACACACACACACACACACACACACACACACACACACA
>JAAIIK010000099.1:469422-487717 GCA_014706435.1 Silurus glanis
AAAAAAAAAAAAAAAAAAAAAAAAAAAAAAAAAAAAACACACCATCAGGGAAAAAAAAAAAAAAAAAGTTCCCAGATAATTGGTGTGTTTGTAAGCAAGACATTCATCTTGCTCACGCCACAGCACAATGTAATGCAGTTACCTTCTCGACGGGGACACAGCAGCCAAGTCAAACAGCACAACAGAGCAGAAGCACTGGGTTTGAAGTGGCGCATTTTCCATTCCCCCTTTGCTTCCTCCCCCCCTGACGCACTGCACCGGAGTCACTAGGAAAACACCGGGTCCGTCTTGGGGTAAGAGATTAAAACCAGTCGGTGCTACATCAAATTTCCTGCCAATCACCGTAGCACAGAGCTGCAAGTCAATTAAACAACAAGGCTCACAGGAGACCCCGAGTAAGAAAACACTGAAGTGAAGGGAACTAAATGCAGGAGTAGATCAGTTTTGAAGGACAGAGGGACATGTAATCTCCATATTATAAGCACATAGCAGCGGTAATTGTAACTGAACAGTAAGGTCTTAATCTATGATTGTGTAATGCTCAAAAACTGATTAAATCCACACTGAAGTCAGCTGTGTAATACAGCTGCATGGGGAGCCAGTCCCGCTCATTTAACCCCTTAGTCGTCAGCGATATCCCATAGTTCAGGTGTTAATGTTTCGCAATAGACTAAATAAAAAGGGAGAAGAGTAACCATGAAAAACTATACATCATTCTAAAGGTCTAAGCTTCAAGCAGCGATTTCAGATCACTGTCTTTCAATGGAAAGCGTATAATGAATGTATTTGCTGAATGTGTGTAAGCAGTACACGACAACATGCATTTAAAAAAAAAAAAAAAAAAAAAAAAAAAAAAAAAAAAAAAAAAAAAAAATGCACTACTTACATTATTATTGTAATAACGAGTCACAAACACATCCACTGCTGCTAATCCCGGTTTATTCGGAAAGATGAGGGCCAGGGTTTTCGGTTCGGTGCATGTGTACCGAATGCAATCCTTTTTACGTGCGGAACAGTTACAATCAGAGTTCACCTACAAACGTATTAAGTTGGCGGACTGAAAGTTTTTTTTTTTTTACTTTTGTTTGTATTATTATTAAACTTGAAAACATACACAACAATACCAGGGGTATAAAAAAAGAGATACTAGAGTTAGCGCA
The DNA here is from genome assembly GCA_014706435.1 of Silurus glanis. NCBI lineage: Eukaryota > Metazoa > Chordata > Actinopteri > Siluriformes > Siluridae > Silurus > Silurus glanis. Next base: position 470,583 of record JAAIIK010000099.1, read on the forward strand.
GTGTCACTGTGGCTATTCAATTTGTACTGGAAATACAATTGATGCTGCGCCGAAATACGACATTTTATTTTTATTTTTTTGTGTTGGAAAACTCGTATTTTTACGACAGCGCCGCGTTATGGATTCATTATCGTTTTATGTTTAGCAAATTTGTTGCACATAATTAAAAACAAAATGTAAAATAAATTGACAAGGGATGTCTTAGAGCAGACAATGCACTTAAAAAATTAAATAAAAAATTAAATAAAAAAAAATACTCTGCGACATATAGATCAACAAAAGTTTTCCCAGAAAAAAAAAAATGGCGTTATAAGAGAGGATCATTATATACTCATCCTGCTCAACATGCCGCAGACTCCATGTCTGGGAGACAAGAAAGCATAACTGACCTCTTTGCATGGAATCGATCATGTCTCTTTGTCCGACATCAAGCATAATAACGATAATAACTACAGCCTATGGCCTCATGTATGCTGAAGAGGTCAGTCGGCCTTTTCTTCAGAGTCTATTGAGGTTCTCTCAGACACACAATGAGTAGTTTAGTAGCCATTTGAACAGGAAAGATGTCTGGCTTTGTGTGTCTAGTAGGAAGCATTTTAACCTACCCATGTTTGCATTCACATTGGCATAAAAGTTAACGTTGTGAAGCATCAATTAAAAAAATAAAAATAAAAATAAGTGCATCAGATACACGTTGACAATTGTATCACGATGCAACGCTTTAACATATTTGCAATAAAAACAATATATTTATATATAAATTAGTAGATGCACTATACTTTTATTATTTCGAAAGTGACCAATACTTTGAGTCTAATATTTGATATGTAGATTGTCACCGTTTCTCTGCATATTCGCTCCAAACAAAGCTCCGAGCTAGCTAAAGGCATGTTTGTAGCAAACAATAAATGCAACAAGACAAAAACCACCGCATTGTGCAACGTAGTTTTGAATCGGATACGGGTGTTTCCATGGCAATTTTTTCTGCCTTATGACATCCATGCCACCAAACCCCTTCAATCTGTTTGAATTGGTTGCTCAATTTTATGGAGACACCTCAATCACTATTCATGATTCATGAATCACTATATATAAATCAGGATTGTTTTGATTGCTTATAAATTCAATTCAATTTTATTTTTAGAGCGCTTAACAATGAACCCTTCTATAATTCTTATATTCTTTAAAACTGTTTTGGGTTCACTTCAATTTAAATTTATGCACTTCTCCCCAATAAGCAAACCTCGGCCGACTGTGACTAGGAAAAACTTCCTTAGGTGGTATGAGGAAGAAACCTTGAGAGCAACCAGACTCAATAGGGGAACCCATCCTAATTTGGAGTGTGAATATAAATCATTAAAATCTATTCAAAATACCAGTCAGTTGGAGTTGTGGAACCAGGAGCTCTTGAGCTACTTAAGCTCAAAATCTGAGATCAATATAGAGGACACAAAAAGAGCCTCTAAATGATGAAGAAACAGCATATGCAGAATGTTATTTTGAGTATTGATGAGGTTGTTCATCCTTAAAGTCCAATGTCCGGAATCTTCATGAAGTGAAATCCAACTGGAGCTGGAAATGTACCCAGTGAGACAGGACCCAACCAGGCTTTCTTTTTACAAAAAAGCCACTGATTAAGAATGTATTCAAATCAAGCATTCTGGAACACTGGGTGCAGGAAAACACCTGGGGGTAGAGGATTGAGCCCATGAGCACTCTAGTGGCATGTTGTTTTAATTAAATATGATGTTTTGGTTTCTCTGATATGAGCAGATGATGAAAGTTGATGGAGTTGTGTGTATCAGAAGACAGGCTCAGAACCAGTGGTGGACAGTAACGAAGTAAATGTAAGTTGTTACTGTACTCAAGTAGCTTTTTTCACATACCTGTATTTTACTAAAGCATTTCCAATTGGGGAGACGTTTACTTTAACTTCATTATATTTCAGTCAAATATCATACTTTTTACTACATTTCGCAAAATCAGTCGTTCTTTTTGAGTGGATAAAAAGTGGTGAAAGCGCACAGGCAAGCCACCAATCAGGGTCGAGCGTGTGCTCCGTTTTGAACTCGTTTTGATTGGTGCTTGGTGGTATCTACTTATCACCAACATACAGCTCAGCAGCAAGCGGAACATTTTGAGAGGAAGAAACTCCTGGCCTTATTTGTGCGATTTTCTTTTTTTTGAAGCAGTTGAAAAGAAAGGTCTAATTACACAAACACTGATTTTGATTTAAAATCATCATATTCTATTCTTTTTACATAAACTGTGTTGATTAAAGCAACAGTCTTGTGATAAAAATTATAATAGGAGCATTATAGCCATAATAAAATCATAGTAGTTTGGATACTTAAGTACTTTGTGAAGCAAATATTTTTGTACATTTACTCAAGTGAAAGCACTTTTACTAGAGTAATATTTTAACTAGTTTATAATTACTTTAGCTCAAGTGCATGGTTTTGTGTACTTCGTCCACCACAGATTAAGTCAGACAGAATAGCAGTAAACTGGAAACTCATTGTATTCAGCCCGACACTCAATATTCTAAGTAATAGAGACCCATTCGGCCATGAAGCAGACGAACGGACACAACAGCATGACGCGCACTCACCAATTCAGCACTGAGCTCAATGTAGGATTTTAGGATATAGGTTTTGCCATATATTTGGAGATTATTTATTTATATATTTCCGGCTAAGATGAATCTGAACAAAGGCAGATTTCATTGAATTACTGGCTACTTGGAGTAGCAATGCTGATTAATGAATCAGGCAGGGTTTGATGACGAACAAATGTCATAATAAAAAAAAGGTAAAACATTTCTTGGTGAACACGTGTTTTGATAGTCTGTGTACGTCATTCTCTTCTGCCTTTACAAAGAACCAATTTCAATGGTCTTATTAGATATTGATTTTATAGTTAGTGAGGGACACTAAATTAGAATTCAGTTAACACCATTCATTTGACATACGAAAGCTGCTCAGGAACTGTTTAGTAAAGGAAAGATTACCGTTTACTGTACACTTTATAAGAATCTTTGCTATATACACTGTATTTAATACAAAAGTAAAAAATTCTAAATTAAGCAATTAAAGTAAATCTCCTGGCGTCTGTGGAACGCTGTTTCAAAGGCGGTACATACAAAATTTCAAAAGATCAAGGGCAGTAACTAAACCTCTACAATAAAATTGTGGAGTAACTCGACAGCAGGGGTTCCCAAACTAAGAATCATAAACCCCTAACTTGAAAATAGGGTTGAAAGACCGTCATGTTAGAATCGCCTCTTTTGTTTTATTCAGTGATTTGATTTATGCATTTATATGAAAAAATGGGTTTCTCTGCTTATATACCGACCAGGCATAACTTTATGACCACCTGCCTAATATTGTGTTGGTCCCCCTTTTGTTGCCAAAACAGTCCTGACCCATCGATCATTAACGGCATTAACTTGTTCAGCAATTTGAGCTACAGGAGCTCGTCTGTTGGATCGGACCACACGGACCAGCCTTCACGCCCCACGTGCACCAATGAGACACCTCGGCCACCCGTAACCCGGTCGCCGGTTCACCACTGTTCCTTCCTGGGACCACTGCAGAACAGGAAAACCCTACAAGAGCTGCAGTTTTGGAGATGCTCTGACCAAGCTGTCTAGGAATCCTTACACTCTCCCATTTTTCCTGCTTCGAACACATCAACTTATATATCCATCCCACCCACTAACAAGTGCCATGATGAAGAGTGTTTTTCACATCACATCATAATGAGAGAGAGAGAGAGAGAGAGAGAGAGAGATATAGATATAATATAGATATATAGATAGATAGATAGATATAGATAGAGATATATATATATATATATAAAATATACATATATAACATTACATTACACTGTATACACACACTATATTGCCAAAAGTATTGAGTCGCATGGTCATAAGTACGGTATGTGATTTTTGAGCATTGCATTCCACATTTAGTCCCAATTTGCTTTTGTAATTCCCTCCACTCTTCTGAGAAGATGATCCACTAGATTTTGGAGTGTGCTTATCGATATTTGTGTTCATCAGCCACAAGGGTATTACGAAAGGTAGGTACTGATGTAGGTGAGGTGCGGAGGCCTGGGGTACAGTCAGCATTCACATTCATCCTAAAGGTGTTCAGTAGGGATGAGATCAGAGCTCTATAGCAGACCACTCAAGATCTTCCTCTCCAAAGCATGCAAACCAGATCTTCAAGGAGCTCACTTTGTGCACAGGGGCATTGCCATTCTGGAACAGGTTTTGGGTTTCCAAATTCAAGTGAATGCAAAATGTTATTATAACGCCCTGTACAACTGAGTGCCTCCAGCTTTGTGGTAAAGCGTAAGATTGGGGTGTGTTTTTGAACATCTCATTCCACATTTAGTTCCCATTTTCTATTATAATAACCTTTACTCTTCTGGGAAGATGTTCCACTAGATTTGGGAATGTGGTTGTGAATATTTGTGCTCATTCAACCACAAGGAGTTTAATAAAGTAACGTACTGATGTAGGTGAGGTGAGGATTCCTGGGGGGGCAGGGGGGGGGGTCAGTGTTCCAAGTAGGGTTGCAAAATTCCATGAATTTAATACTGGAAACTATGAGAATTAATGGGAATAAACTGGGAATCTACAAAATTGCCGGTTAGCCCAAAACAGGGAACTAAAAAATAGTTGAAATAAAAAATCTTGCAAGATAATCTTGGTTAAAACAACCAGATTTGATGATTCAGTTGAATTTCTACCCTGCACATTTATTATTCACATGCACACAGAACATTTACTGCAGGGTTATTAAGGCCATACTCCCTACATTCACTGAGCATTCCTCTGACTGATCATTTCTAGAATCCTGCACAAAAAATGTCAAAAAAAAATCTTGCGAGAATTCACATAAATGTATGTCGAAAACTTCGTTTTGTTGCACAATAACCTGCATACAACTCAACCACTGTAAAAAATAAATACACTGACTGAGCAGACATTTAGGTGAGGAGATAAAGAAAAATGTCTAAAAAAAAAAAAATTAACCTGGGGTTTGTCCTAATACTTTTGTTCACAGTGTATTTTTTAATGCAAGTTCAGAGTTTTAGATTTTGAGATAATAACAACAATCCTGATGGACAGTGAAAAGTTGAGACAGCTTTCAAGTGTGTTTAACACACAATCGCAAAACATTGACAAATCGATCTGGAAACCTGACAAAGCAATGGGATGCTTTGTTTCTAGATAAAGTCGAATTTAAGCCTTCCAGATGTACATCAAAAACGCAGCGAGTGTGTGAATAACAATGCTACTCGCGGTACCGTTGCTTCAGTGTGTGCATGTAAAATCATGCTTCAATGCACCAGGCTGTTTTGTATTGGGACCTACCTGACTAGTCCGCTGTGGATTATCCTACAACACAAACGTGTTCCACTAGACTGATTGGTCCAAGTCAGTACAATTTATTTATTTTATACTCAAGACTTGGCTTCCATTGATTCCACTAAACAGATAAATCCAAACAGGGGTTATTTGCAAACTCTCAGGCAGTAGTGCTGGATTTGAAGATGCAATTGACTTTTCGAAAAGTCAATCTTCTTATTAATACAAGATATGTTTAGCATTATAAAAAAAAAAAAAGAATCAGATTGTAAGCCATGGCTTCAGCATAACTTATTTGACGAGAAACTCATTGGAAATGGAAATGTTTACTTGGAGGTGGTGGTGTTATTATATCTCATTTTCCTGCACCCAGCACAACTGGATATTTGTTCTTTGAGAAAATCCAAATAATAATAAAATCGGCAAACCCAGTATAACCCCTGGCAGCAAAATGTCTGCAACCTCTGACTCTAGCCAAACTATCATAGGGGGTCTCTGGTCACGCCAAACAACCTCTGGGGTCTCTGACTTTAGTTCAGCTACTACCTGGAGGTAGAGATTTATTTACATGCGCAGAAATGGGGCCTAGGCTAAAAACCATTCCAATCTGAATTTCAACCCCACCGATTTAACCATTAGATTGTAAATTTATTTATTTTATTTTTTTAAATTGGACAAAATGACAAAATCTGGTAAAAAAATTCCTTTATTTATATATCTTACTTAAAATCATGTGAGAAAGATGGGCTTCATTTTAAGGTCAGAATCATGTGAGATAAACCCAATTAAAAGCCCAGCGCTAACAACTTTCTTTGGCTCACAAGAAAGAAATATAAAATGCTACATAAAAAATGAAAAAACACGACTATAAATTGCATTTAACACTGAAATCTGTAATAAAAGGAACTGGGTAACTTATCGTGCAGTGACGTGCCTGTTGGAAAAGTGCCACAGATTCTCCTGAAAGAACTGAAAGTCTCCATTACACCACCGCAGTAGCCATAATCATACTTGCTGCTTTGGTAAATTGCTCAATAGAGCTTCAGTCATCAAACTATGGCACAAGTGATAAGCAATTCGCCTCAAGAATACTGAACCCATCTTGCTAGTAATGGAAGTGTTATGATTAACAGTACTGAACAAAATGCTAAAGAGACTTCAAGAAGCATCGAACCGCCTAAACATGGTGTTAGCACTGAGAAATCTGCACTGAAAAGCCTGGCCAAGTGTTCTCTCCATCCTAACTTTCCTCTTCCCTCTCCTATTGCCATATGACTGAACAGATGGGGGAGAAATATCATCTCTCCATCTCACGCTCTCTCCTTCTCTCTGTCTCTTCAAATCCCCTAATTTCTCACTTATGCAAAACACATGCGCATGCTATACACACCAGTGTTAATAGAGAGGTGTTTGTCAGAGTTAATCAATAAACACTGAAAACTGAGCGAGCGCAAATGTGTGTGTGTGTGTGTGTGTGTGTGTGTGTGTGTGTGTGTGTGTGTGTGGGGGGGGGGGGGGGGGGTATTAATTCACATTTCCTACTTGGCCTAATATGTTTCTCAGAGCCTGTAGATGAGCGCAGCAGCTAATAAAAAAAAATTTTTACATACGCAGTATTCGCTCATACCGACTTTACAGCCAATTCAAGCGATAAGGCGTGTGAATTTATGCATCAGCGATCTTATGTTTGTGTTTAGGCAATGCACATATAGTTAAGTGCTTTAAACGTGCAGTCACAGCGTCGTCTAAACCTTTGCAGGGTTGCGAGGTGCAATCGGTGCTTTGCTAAGATTTCAGCAGAATATGTGAAATGTCACGGAAAGCAATATATACACGATCGAATTTCTGCATTAATCACCGCACGCATAAACACAAATAGGCCGTTGCCCTGGTTACATCTTCGGCATCGTAACGCTCGCACTAGAGTGTTTCGCACTTTTAATAAGTTCCTTTCGCTTTAATTGGGGGGGGAATTGACTTCTGGATTGAATTGATATTGCCTTAAAATAACCCCTGCCAGTCAGTAATGTATTTTTCAGGCTCAAGATATTTTCCCATACCACAATACAGGTAGTCCCGAGTTACGGCAGTTCGACTTGATTCGCACAGCAGGTAAATGTAGAAGCGTATGAAGCCTTGTGAGATGCCTAACTATCACAAGAGGGGGGAGCTTTTTTCTGTTTTTGGTGCGTTGTGGAAAACCACCTTTTAAAATGAAATTATTAAATTATAATTATAAATAATAAATTTTTAAATTTCAATATTTAATAAGCTTATTTGAAATTGCAATTTCAAGTAGCTCTGTAGCTCATGTCAAATCTCAAAGAACTACCAACTTGAAATTGCATCACCCCAGACTTTAAGACAAATAATGCAAATGAATTTTTCAATGAACAAAAGAAAGGAGAGTTGATTGGATAAACAAATTATCCAAATCACCATATTCCATCCCACTTTCTTTTTCCAGTTTCTATATATAGGTTCCTTTTCCTGTCGTTCTTCATTTATCCGAGTGTTCCTCACACATTTATAAATGTCTGCAATCTGTTCTTCTTCTCGGGTTTACAGGACAGAAGAAAAGCAGAGGAGAGACCATTAAAAAAATAAAATGACAACCAAAGCAATTACCAAATCTATAATTGCTATATCTGCTTTCCCCATAGGTTACACACAGTTCAAGGAAGACTATCTTCTGATAACTAAACACATCACAGCCAATCCTCAATTTATCAACATTAATTACGTACTACATCAGCAAAAACTCTTATTTTAAACATGTATAACAGGCATAATGCATCCAATTATTCCCTCACAGGTGTTTCAAAGCCCAATTTTAGCTCGTCCACAAACCCGCTGCAACATACGTATACACTGTTATATACCTGCTGTACTGTAAATTGCTGTTTTGCTAAACTATGTTCTGTAATTTGTTAAATTATTAACAAAATACAGTATAGTACCCCATACTTATTTACATCCTTTAAGACTCCTGGGTAGGCAAGGCCATGTTTCGACGTAACGATTGGGTAATCGGAACGCATCTCCATCGAAGTCGGGGACTGCAAGTATTATACAGTAATCCTCCGCTTTACCGCGGTCCGAATCTCACGCCCCCGGTTTCGCGGTATCGCGGAATTGCATTTGCCACATAACTCATTTGATTTGCTGATTTTCGTGGTTTCTCGCGGATATCACGACAGACCATAAAAACAAATTCCCTATAATTTTTTATTGGTGTTTTATGTTGAAATAATGAAATTGATTAATAATATAATTATTAAGTATAAAATGAAGTAAAATGTTAATACAGTATAGTACTGTATACATAAAATAGCATTTTTGGTTTATTGTTTATCGCAGGCAGGTTTGGAACGTAACCACTGCGATAAACGGGGATTACAGTTTAACAAATCAAATGATACAAACCAGAAAAAGCAGCTTGTAAACTGAAGATAGTTATAGATTTTCTCACATGAAATGGCCAACGTGCCTGAATGTGCGAGAAAAACGCCAAGTGATTTAATTCACGAAGTAAATTGTACATTGTGGTGTAACCTGGAAAAAAACAGCACACACAATCTTTTTCCTTTCATTGCTCACTGAGTGAACAGCAAACAGTCAATAAATGCTACAGACCATGACATTTCCAAATTGACAAAAACAGGAACTCTAAATGAGCTGATTCAATGAGGAATTGGGAAGACCATTAAAAAGGAGAGCAGCAGCCATTTAAACAGCGGAGTCTACTCAAAGCAACCGTTTTTCAGTCTCCAGCTCATAGGAAGCCCATTCGTTTTTTAAAAAGTTAATAAATTCTTCCTGTTACGAGCGTTTTTTTAACGACGGGCCTCTCTCTTCAGAAGTCACCAGCTGACATTTTTAGCGTTGCGTAAGCTTCATTTACCGATTATTAGACGATTACCAGAAATCGGCTGCGAACGTTAAATGGGCAACGTTCAGCAACAAACTCCGGCGTGACTCACGCACTCTGAAAGGGCTTTTCAAAAATGCCAGGCACAACAGGCTCTTTAAAAAAAAGAAAAAAAGATATATATATTCCCTTTTCTTTTTAAACAAGTGCTGTGTCTACACAGAGACCAAAACATGTTTTTCTCTAAGAATTTAAAAAGCATGACTAACCCTGTTGCTCATTCCGGCTTGCATTTTCTTTATTTAAAATAGTTAAAAAAGATTTACTGTGAACACTTCTTTGTTTAATATGGTTTTAATGCACAGGAAAGACTAAATTGTTCCAGCAAGCTCTCTCAGCGGTGGGCAAATCTCACCAGCCCAGGTGGAAAGATGAGCAGTTTTAATAAACCAGGCTCATATCTGACAATTGTTGAGCTGCGTTCAACAAATAGAACAACCAACCCTTAGTCTTTTGCTCATTCATGACCAATCAGCCTCTCATCGGTGCTAGTAAGCTGGTTGTAAACAGGTTATTTCTTGTGTCTGAAACGACATTCTTTTTGGAGAGCCACATGTCTGCGGCTGGTAACGCTTTGATTATTTGGTTAGACAGAGAGAAATGATTCAAACTGACAGGAAAGCAACTCAAATAACCACTTTATACAATAAGCAGAAAAGCTTTCCAGAAAGCACGACATGTCAAATCTTGAGTCTATTAACTACTTAAAATCCTAAAAAAACTGAGGAAAAAAAAAAAAAAAAAATTAATAGTTACATCCAAAATAAAAAAAATTATAAAAAAGGCATTTGCCTCTAAAGGCCGCTCTTGTGCTGTGTAACGCAACCCGGAAAAACTATCTGGTTATATCTTTGCCTATAGTTATAGCAATGAGCTACCTCTAAGCACGAGGTGATATTGTTAGGAGCGGATAGTACTCAAAATACACAATTTGCTTTACAATTATACACTCGAGTAGCCGGACATTAAAAAAAATTAAAATAAAGAAAGTGGTTCCCCAAGCATTCGGGCTTTTCCATGTCTTCAGCACCACCCATATTATATTATTTTATTATAACTATATTACTGTTTGCATGCTTTTTTTGTGTTGCACCGTTTGCACCAGATTTCACACAATGCACCTTTGTGGCGAGAGCATTTACTTTAGTCTCAGCTCTATATTCTTGCACCATTTTGTTTTATGATGTTTTATGTAGCACCAGGGTTCTGGAGGAACGTGGTCTCATTTCACTGTGTGCTGAGTCAGCTATATGTGTCTGAAATGACAATAAAAGCTTCTTAACTTGACTTATTACATTGTTAGCTACCACTTCGCCTTTTCAGGAGACCAACAAATTGGACTGGGCAGCACCTTGGGGCTTTTCTTTGCCCTATGGTCCAGCTACTAAATGCATCATTTGTCCACCACTGATCTTTACAACTTAACCCTGATAAGAATTACAAGAATTTGTGTATATTAACATTAAATCTGAAGATGCTCCATTTTCTTTACACATCCCAATTCCATCCAGATCCTCGTTACGCTGAATTGTTGCATCACATAGTACCAGGAGGACACATTAGTAAAAAGGCATTCCTCTATACAGTATCTTCAGACCGATATGTCCGATTAGATGACCTCAAAACCACCAAAATCGGGTAATGAATGCGTCAGAAGCACATCATTCTCTACCTTGGTTCACTAGTTATTATTCACATCCGCCCAACAGGAACGTCAACAAAGTAAACATCAAACTGGCTGTAACCTTGAGTCAATCTAAACGGAGTCTAATCAGGCAAAATGTCTCACAATAAGCAATGTTTTCGACACTAGCGAAGTGATCCTCTAATAAATTGCATATCGATCCATGCTCACTTTAAGCCCCGACGATGCAAACACGTCATATCCAAAAACTCTCTTCCCGCTTGTGCTTTGGAAGGAAAAAGAATCTCGTTAAATGCGGGAAATTTTTATTCCGCAGCACTTTAACAAATCTGACCTGAATACTAATCGATATCTATATTTATATAGGGTTCAGTCATACAAGACATCTTTGAATAATGGAGTATATAACACACAGGTCAGGCTTGACAACGTTTCAATTACTAATCAATGAGGATCTGAACTCTAGGGAGAGCCGGTGAGGAACGGACTGTAAATTCAGAACGTTTTCAGAACCTAGCGGGAGAGTTTTTTTTTTTTTTTAAATGACCAATCACCACATTTCCAGGCCAGAAAAACACCATCATTGATTAACGAACGATCATTACATAGCAAGGGATTTATTTTAATGACTTGTTTTTAAATGAAACAATCCTCAGGGATATTTATCACAACAGTCTCGTTTCGTTGCTGCCATGTGTCTGATACCTCATGTCAATTCTGGAACAATTTCTGCCCAGAAATACTTCTTCCTGAAAATAAATTGATCCAAAGTTTATGGATTGTTCACACTTTGCAACTGTCCAAGATTTTGTTTTATTTGCGATATCGCTGTCCCTACAGTATCGATCATTTAAGGAAAACGTGGCTTTTGTATATTGGATGGAGATTTGTTTACAAACATGGCTGCCGTGCTGTCCCCAAGCCGGGCGGAAAGCCAAGAAGGGTTTAGCGTGCCACAGGCACGCAAGATAAAACCACTTGAAATCGGACAGTTTTATCCAACTAGGACTCAACTGTCTTGGTGAATCATTTGCAGCTCATCAAATAAACCCTCCGCTCCCCGTTTTGCAAAATGGATCGATCGGCTGCATAAGTGCTTTGACACCCACTTAAACTTTCATGGCTAATTGACAGGCATTTTTAGCTGTAGAGGTTCTCTGTGTCTTAATTACATTCCCTCATGCAGGTCGACTAAGATGATGAATAAGTCAGGTGTACCATTCGAATAAATTATAGTTTCATTGGTCCTACATACATTTACATTTCTAACTTGTCTATGCATGTGCATCCCCCTTTTCAAATGGTTTGTCCCAGGCCGGGCCCGGCTATGTGCTACCGCTCAAATAGCACAATATAAAAATAAATAAATAATATAAAAAAAAAAAAAACAGTATATGGTCAAAAGTATTGGGACACCCGGCTATGTGGTTCTTTCCCAAACTGTTACTACAAGATTGGAGACGCACGATTGTATAGGATGCCTGTGAAGGCAGTAGCATAAATTTCCCTTTACTTGAACTAGAACCTGTTCCAGCATGGTGATGCCCCTTTGCACAAAGCCAGCTCCATGATGATATGCTTTAAAAGGGTTGGAGAAGCTCTTGAGTGGCCTGCTATAGAGCTCTGTCCTCAACCCTATTGAAATTTTGGGGATAAATTGAAATGCTGACTGCACCCAAGGCCTCCTCCTCACCTCACCTACACATCAGCACAACATTTACCAACACACCTGTGGGTGAATGGAACTCACAAAAATCTACACCAGCACACTCCAAAATCTAGTGGAACATCTCCCCTGTATATTGTTTTGTATTTTGTTCCCTCACAATGTACGCAAACATAAAAAGAATTTTCCACATCTAACGAGCTACTGCCTTTGAGTGGTCTTCCTGAACACAACAAACTACATAAATACAGATATCAAATAAAATGCAAATAAGGGACTAGAACCTGACAGGTATGGTTAGAATAATAGCAGAGAAGTATATGTGCGTCATACAGTAGGTGTGTAAATTAACTCGACTGACATTTTCTACACAATCTAAAGCAACCTAAGTAGGCGCTGACATCCTGTCACCAAAATAAAGAGCAATTAGTTCAGCGAGCTGGGCCAGTCAGCACGTCTAATGAACAGATCAGTAGCAGACAGCAGCCATGTGGCAGTGCACCACACTCCACTACACATTCTTTCAGATCTCCGTCTCGAAGCAGCCTTTCTTAGTCACACTAATCCGATCTCGGCGAGTAATGACAATCAATGTCAATTCACTGAACGCGTTGTTCGATAAAAGCTTGGCCGCACTTCTTGATTCGGTGTCTGATCAGCAGCCTATAAGAACGAAGCACTTTAATCCTGCATACGACCGATGGCTACGACATCACAGCAGTGCCATCTAGTGTATATAAGGCACATTACAAATGGATAGTCATTTTTCTCTCTAGAAAAAAAAATTCTTTAATGTGAGAGAATCCTGGTCTGCTGCTAGTTTGATAAAATAGGATCAGAATTTGATCAATTAAACATAACTTCCATCTATATTACCCATATTGTCAGTATTGTCACCTTCATTGTCAACCCAGTGATAAATGCAATACACTAGCAAAAAAAAGAAAAAAACAATCATTTTGCAATCATTCATAAACAATGGAGGAAAAAAAAAATAAAATTAAATCTGAATAGGTTTGTGCATGTAATTTAGATTATAGGGTTCTTGGATTCATAGTATTAGATTCTTAGTATTATTGTTTCTATTGTTAGGGGCCTAACATAGTATCATTCTTCTGCATCTTCTAATGACTAGGTTGTCAATGGCAGCAAAAAAAAAAATAAATAAATAAAAAAAAAAAAAAAAAAAACTGATTAAAAGTTGTAAAATTCAGCACCGTGTATATGGAGGGTCTAAACCGGCGTTCCGCAACGTTTTTTTTTTTTTTTTTTTTTAATCGTGGACCAGTTTCATGCAAGACAGTTTTTACATAGAACTTTCATGGAGAAATTGGCATGTGCAGAAATTATTATTATTTTATTATTATAAAAACACTCTGCTGACCTCAAAATGCTATAAAATAGAAATAAAATAATTAAGACGATTTTATTCCTGCTGTGTGGCCCTGTAATAATTAATCTACGGTTAAGTACCGGCCTGGTGGATGGGGATCCCTGGGCTAAGCAATTTATTCTGACTCTCTAGTGCCACCGCTGGTCAACGTTGTGTATTGTTTGGAAGTACAGGTCGTCTGACTTAACAGAGCTGCATTCCGATTAACCATCATAACTTAAATATATTGTAAATCGAGACATGGCCTAGCCAATACACTGTACTGTATAAACTATGCAATATATATATATATATATGTATGCAACATTTTCCTGCCAAGTGAAATTAGAATATTTTAAAAAGTCTCATATCTAGAATAGAATAGAATAGAATAGAATAGACTTTGTCACATATACATTACAGCACAGTGAAATTTTGTTCTTCGCATATCCCAGCTTGCTTAGAAGCTGGGGTCAGAGCGCAGGGTCGGCCATGATACGGCGCCCCTGGAGCACAGAGGGTTAAGGGCCTTGCTCAAGGGCCCAAGAGTGGCAGCTTGGCGATACCGGGGCTTGAACCCCCGACCTTCCGATCAGTAATCCAGCGCCCCCCCCCCCCCCAGATTTGGACAGATTTGATATCTCCATCATTGTAAACCGATCCACTGTACCTAAAGGGCCTTCTTTGTTTTTGAACTGTACATAATATTTCAGATTTTCGTAACTCCTCCTACAAACTGTCCAAATGACCACCAAATCTCCAGCGCAAGCCCTTAAACATTTTCCATTGTTTAAATGAAATTTTTTTGAATTTACCTTTCCAGCTGTTTAAGTTTCCAGTGATTAATCAGTTTTGCTCCAATCACAACATTTTAAAAATGTTGCCACATCCAGTGCTCAGGCTTAAATCCAGTTCTATGAAAGTCTGATAATAAAGGCTCAAAAAGCAAGATCTACAGCGATCGGAGGGAAATCGGGAAACAAAACCAACCACTTTAGCGCCAGCAGGATTGAGCGATCACTTGCACAGACAAAAAAAATCTTGATATAAAAAAAATAAAAAGAATCTGCTAAGGGTTAGCAACTTTGAAAGTGCTTCAAAAAGCCTTTTCAACATCAGAGTGTGTGTGTGTGTGTGTGTGTGTGTGGGGTGGTGGGGGAGGAGGACTAATTAGACAATTAAAATAAACTGACCATTTGAACAAAGAAAAAGTGAACACAAACTTTCAATAACAAGTAAAAAGAAGACAGAGTGGAAAAAACCGAGTCACTATTCCTTTATCAAAACAATAAAAGACGACCTTTAATAGGGGTTAAGGGATGAAAGAAAGAAAAAAAAAAAAAAAAAAAAAAATAGCATATGACTACTACTATATAATGCTTGTAGGAGTGTGTGAGCGTCTTACATAACGCACTACTACACGGACATTTCGAGCATTGAAAGAGTTCATTTCTGTGTGGGTGCACTTAAATATCAGCACAGCAGCTCAGCACTTATCCGACGTTGCGTCATGACTTTTAAAGAGTACAAACAGTGCGTGAAATGTGTTCAGTAATACCTGTTTGGCCAAGTTGACAGAGTCTGCGGTCAGTCTGTCTCGGAGGTGGGGGTCTAACTGTGAGGCTGGAGCGATCTCCACCACCTTCTGGTGTCTCCTCTGGATAGAGCAGTCCCTCTCATACAGGTGAATCACGTTCCCGTATTTATCGCCTGCAGGACACAAACCCAAAGTTTGAGATACAATTTCACCGTATGGAAACCTACTATTTACATTGTGTTTGCATCTGAAACACCATTTCAGTTGCTAGATTACAGCTTACAGTCAGGAAAACGTGCTACAGAATAATGACAAGCTGACTGCATGTTATAAAGTGATCCATTAGAACGGACCGTTTCTGCAGTCATAATCAGCTAGCATAGTGCACAAAAAAGTAGTTTCCCCAAACAACAAGAAAGCTCATCTGTCAACCAGGGAACGGTGCAAATATCAGTGAAGTGATAGCAGCTTGTTTATATTTATATTGTACACATGAACTCAAGCTGGTTCAAAACTGGGAATAAGATACTTCAAATCATGAAAATATAATCTTAATCTGTAACTCAAATTTTACATCATTGTCTGAATAATGTGAAAAATTCTGAGGTGGCTTAAAGGTTTCAATTCCGCCGACCGCTAAAGCTCTAATTCTGTTTTGTTACAAGTCAAGTTTCATTCCATCGATTCACTGACGACGCAAAGCATTTTTTATTTTATTGTTTTGCCGCACTGGACTTCCTATGATTCCACCTTCGAGACTCCAAGTCCAAACCAAATCAGTCTACAGTTTAACATTTCTAACCACAATATACACTAAAGTAAGCAAAAGTATTGGGACACCCGATTGTTGGGTTTTTTTTTGAAGATTTTTTTTTTTCCTCCAGCCATATTTGCTGCTTCCTCAAACTTTTACCACCAATTTGGAGGCACACAATTATAATCAGAATAAAACCACACAGTAACAGTAATCCATTTTTCTTTATACATACACTCGTGTTGCGTGCACAGCTGACAAATCCCCCCCCACGTTTCTAGTAATGCATTCTGAACTAAACTGTACTTTTCACCACCTCAAAAATATCTCTCGGAAGCATCAGAGTGACGCCTCCAGTTATCTCCAAAGACAGAGTACGAGAGCGAGGGGAAAAAAAAAATTAAAAAGGCCACTCTGCGAGCCGAACACGAGCCTGATAATTAAAGCATAAAGGACAGACCCATAAAAGCCATAAAACAGCGAGATGAAACTGGTTTTAAAGCTCTCCAAGTGGAGTAACGAGACACTGCCTGAGGATTATCTACTAAACACCATTCAACTCACCCAGAATTTGCACTTCAATGTGCCTTGGCTTCTCAATGAATTTCTCCACAAACAGTGCTCCATTGCCAAATGCTGCCAGGGCTTCAGAGTAGGCCCGCTGGTAGTTTTCTTCCAGCTCCTACACACACACACACACACACACACACACACACACACACACACACACACACACAGAATAAAACTACACTTACCTTTTCTAAGGGTAAAAATACAAAAGGGCTTTTTTAAGGGGAGCCAAAAAAAAAAAAAAAAAAAAAAAAAAAAAAAAAAAAAAAAAAAAAAA
>JAAIIK010000099.1:490105-503153 GCA_014706435.1 Silurus glanis
CTACTCTCACCATAAATCACAATATTATCCGCAAACATCATGGTCCATGGAGACTCCTGTCTGACCTCCTCCATCAACCTGTCCATCACCACTGCAAACAGGAAAGGGCTCAGAGCCGATCCTTGATTTCAGTCCAACCTCCACCTTGAACCAGTCCGTTGTTCCTACTGCACACTTCATTGCTGTCACACTGTCCTCATACATGTCCTGCACCACCCTCACATACTTCTGACACACCTGACTTCCTCATACAATACCATAACTCCTCTCTCGGCACCCTGTCGTACACTTTCTCTAAATCTACAAAACAATGCAACTCCTTCTGACCTTCTCGATCAACATTCTCAAAGCAAAAAATGCGTCTGTGGTGCTCTTAAAATTAATAGTTTAAGACCCTTTTCATTTATTTTGAAGGTTTAACTATTTAACAAAAGAAACACGTTTGCTATAAAGATTCACATAGAGAAACATTTCTTTAATAAAGAAACATTTACTTTATTTTCTTAAAGTCTTGATTCTGATTGGTCAAAAGGCGGTAATTTTAGAAAACTGATTAGAGGTCGACTGATTCATCGGTTTTGCCGATTAATCGGCACTGACAGTTGATTGCTGAGGACATGCTTTTTACATTTTTCTATAGTTCCTATGATAGAAGAACAACAATTTATGCTGTTAGTGAAAAATAATCAACATCGGGGTGGTAGCAGCAGAAAAGCACCTTGCCATTATGTTTATTTATTGATTTAGCCAAATTGAGAAAAAAAAAAAATATTAATTTTTTTTAAAAAAGCCTTTTTCTTGTAAATACGCACTCAACTATACGCAACTTTTTTCGTATAAAACGTTTGATTTCATTTTTTGCACTTGTTTTATATAATCTATCTATAGTTCAAATTGGATTCTGAGTTTTACTTCACTAGTTTTACATTTTAGATCGCCATATCATCAGTGCAATAGTTTACTTATTTGCTCATATATTTAATCAATTCTGAATGAATGTAATACATTTTCAACCGATTTATTTACTTTTCATATTTTACTTATTTAATTGTCTACTTAATTTCATTACTTTTTATCTCTAGAAATGACGCAATGGAAATTTGACTGTCGATAATTCTGCAAAAAAAGATAGAGTTGCCCGGTGCATGGCAGATGTTTCTAAGTATATCGAGAAGGAGGTGGTTTCTGCCGGGGGGCACAAGTACTTTGCCTAAACTGCGATCCCTGATCTGTACAATGAAACGAGGGAACTCGACACTACCACAAAGTCAACCACTTTCAAAGCTGTAGACATGAGGTCAAGAATAAATATGAGTCCCTCTACTCTGTTACAGTTCGATGTATTTTAGAGGACTGGAAACCGAACGCAAATTATTTTGAAACACATTGATCCCGGAAAACCACACTGTGTTTTCTACGTCGCAGTCACTAGTGACCTCCGCCAGTACATCTGCAAAGATTTCCTGCACGTGGGCTCAAATGGCCATGACCAAACTGTTTTGGCCATAACCTCAATGGGGCAGTGACTTAGTCATGTCTAAAGAAAATGGCAAGAACAGCCGGCTGAGATGGCGAGGCGCAAGAGCTCAAGCTACCTCGAACTATGCGGATAACGGCAATTCAAAAACAAATCTTAATTTTCTCATTTAATGTTTCTCTAGAAATATCCTAAAATAGCTTAGCATAATCCTAATATACTACGGAAACTTTAATAGCTAATAAGCGAATTCTTCTCCATGCAGTTCTGCAGGTGTCGATAAGGCGGTAATGATGTGAACAGTAGATAGTAGTTTATTTATTTCCTATTAATAATTGTATTATTTTCATTTAATAATGACAATAAAACATACATTAACGCGATCCTATCCTCTATCGGCACAACTCTGACAGGATCTGCGTTCAAATGGTCAATTAAGGAGCATCTTTCTGACCTTGGCCACTTTGATGATGTCGGGGATGTGGAGATAAGCAGCGACAGGCGGCAGACCCTTTCCTATGATGTAGGCCTCGTCTGCCTTCTGCCTGTGCATCTGGCCCGTGTCCTGCTCAGAGTACACAGCCACAGTCCGAATGCCGAGCTCTGTGCACGCCCGGAACACGCGGATAGCAATCTCTCCTGCAAAAAGATTTAGACGTTTGCTCATAAGAAAATTATCTACAGTACAGCTCATTATCTACAGTATTGTACGTAAACGGTCCCAAAAATGTAATAAAATACATGAAGGCTGACCTCTGTTGGCCACCATGACCTTTTTAATAGGCTTGTACTCCAGGGTCTGCGATGAGGTATGAGCCGAGCGGGATAGACAGCAGGCTCTGCGCACCGCCAACACACCCAGAGCGGCCCGCATCCCTCCCAATTTCAGCAACATCTACACAGAAAGAAGAGGGAAAACTTAAAAAAAAAAAAAAAAAAAAAAAAAAAAAAAAAAGTGTCTATAAAACAGTCGAAGTTATAAGCTGTTTCTCAGTGTTAGGAAGTTTTCCTATCTAGCTCGAAGGACCATAAGGATTTTCACTATCTGGTGTGAGCTGATCAGGGGATTGTACTCGCCCCAGCGTGTCAGTAAAAACACGGTACAGGATTCAGAACACTCAACTTTACTGGGTATATAATTGATCGTGGGCGATTCTTGCTGTCAATTGCTAGCTGCTGCTTGGTTGCGCGATGCCAAATGCCACTCTGTGTTCTGGCCTTTTGTACTGTGATGTCATAGGTAACTTGTCATGTTTGGTAAACTGTATGTCTGCCTCTAGTGGTGAAGCGTGGAAATACAACTGAATGGGAATCCTCTTTTACACTCAGATAAAAACATTCCTGGAGTTCACAATTATATTTATCATCATTTATAGACTGTGGCCATCAATATATAGAACTCATCCAACTGAGTTAAACAGCTGGTCCACGATGTAGACAAGATAGTTATAGTTATAGAGTTTCATGCCACTCATGTATTGTTAATATTTAGGGCAAATATGTGCAACAATCTTCGTGCAATAATTAGTTACATGTGAATTAACTTTTATAACTATTATTGTAGTCTGACTTCTCTGCCATCTGTTTTAACTGCTGCTGCACATTTTATTTCACTTCTTTTTTTTTTTTTTACTTTAATACATTGCAACCAAAAAATTTCCCTGAAGGGATCAGTCAAGTTTTTTTGTTAACAGAATACAACTTTGACTAGAAATGTATAGCGGCTTCCACAAATACAAAAGGCAGGTGATATATATATATATATAAATATAAATGGCATGTTGAAACTAGAGGTCGACCGATTCATCGGTTTTGATGATTAATCAGCACTGATAGTTGATTGCTGGAACTATCAGCTATAGGCAAAAATCCATACCGATAGTTTTTCCGGGTTGCGGTTTACAATACAAGAGCGGCCTCTAGAGGCGCATCACTGGGGCCACATGCTGTTTATTTGAAGTGTCTCTTTTTTATAATTTTTGCATGTAACTTGGAGTGTTACTTTTTGTTTCAGTCTAAATGCATTTTATTTGCATCAATAGTTATTAATAATGAATATCTTCATATTTATTACATGCTGTACATTTTAATAATTAAGTACCTTTTTTTTTTTTTTTATAAATTCCATTAATATTTTACATGGAGTGTCCTTATGTTTTGTTTTTTTATCCAGCATCCATTTGAAAAACTATTGGTTAAATAATCAGCTGTGAGCAAGTACAATCCAATCTAGTCATCGCCATCTGAAAAATCGGTCAAGTCAATATACTCCAGACTAATGCAGGAGCCCATAAACACATACATACTTACACATTTGGTTGCACTTGGTGGCAATTCAGCATGCACAATTCACCTACTGACATGTTTTGAGGAGGTTTGAGTAAATAAGAGAACATGGAGGAAACTTGAGCCCAAGAATAGTCATTGATCCTTTTCCTAATTTACCTGCTTATGTTCTACACAATGAAACAGTTCTTGGCTAGTAAACGGTCCGTTGCTAAATAAATTGACTGCATCTATTATCTTAAATATAGTGGTTTTATTCCTAGACTATAATAGTCGAGCACTTGTTTTGCACAGCGATCAGCCAATGATGCATCAAATTCTGGGTAAATAAGCCCAGACAGGAAAGGTGTATCTCGGTGCAATGGCATCTGTCAAGGATTGGAACAGATTAGGCAGCAAGGGAACAATCAGTTCTTGGAGCTATTCGAAGTAGGAACATTGGGACAGTGTAGAAAATTGAGCTTTATATAAACCTGTATATAAACGTACGGTCACTTCTGATTCACAGATCACTTTGAGTACAAATGTAAGCCGACTTCCAAAATACAAATACAAAGTGTCTAAACTGATATTTGAAAATCATCTAGTAATTTTCACATCCTCACATCCACATGCTTAACACTAGGTCAGCTAATAAGCAGATTTTACAGATATCGATAGCTTGGTTGGAACGTACTTGCCGATAACTAATCAAATGAGTTTTTAAAATGGATACTGGATAAAAGAAAATAAAACAAAAACCATAACACACGAGGTAAATGGAACTGATCTTTAAAAAGGAGTACTAAATCAAAAAAATGTGCCAAATTAAAAAATTATATTCATGAATAAATAATAGCGCTCTCTGTGCAGCACGCAGTCTCGCGTGTAAAAACAAAGCGCATGTGGCGTCATTAAGTCGCCTCTAGAGGCTGATCTCATAATAGCAGCAGACTGGAAGATGGAAAATCTACTGGTATGGATTTTTTTGCATATAGCCGAAAGTTCCAGCAATCCAGTGTAGGCGCCGATTAATGGGCTAAATGATTAAATCGGTCAGCCTCTTCTTAACACTTCCGCAATACTGTCGCATTTTCACAGTCTATCAATTCATGCTCAGACATCTAGATGAAATGCAATTGTAAAGTTATTGTCATATTGCATTTTCCCAATTAGCATTTGAATTCAAATAACGTCCGACGTGCACTGCCAGGCACCAGCTTTTAAAAACTGCTGCCAGGCTCATTTCAGATAAGATAAACCAACAAGTGGACTTGAAAAGAGGTCGACGGGGCCATGCAGTGCAAACCTAATCGCGAGAGTTGCAACATATCAAATACCCAAAAAAAAAGCAAATTCACACAGACATTATTTACAAAATGCCCTTTAGCTCACGACACCCAAAAGTCATTTCAAGCCCTGTTTTGCTATTGCCTCATTTTGTACAATTCCACAGAGAGGCGGCTCTGCAGTGGAAAAACCATCTCACAATTCCCCACTGTGAGAAACCATGTGGTCAGAGGGACCAAAAGAATCACTAGACACCGCTGTGATGTTGATCCAAGATCAGGCTGAAAAGATGTACAAAAGATGAACAGGGCAGTCAGTGAAAAGAAAGGCACACCTGAATAAACAAGCGAAATGAAATGCTGTAGAGGAAAAGGGAAACGACAAAAGCAGTCACAATGCGATGACTATGCAGATTCCCCAGATGGTAGCTTTAGAAACTGAGTATAGATGATCAGCTCCTGGAAGCACAATGAATTACCATTTAATGACTCGATCCAAAGCGGCAAGGCTAAGAGCAGCTCTACTGCGCATAACAAATAGCACTAGAGAACAGTAGGTTTTCGAACAGAAGTGGAGAGGAAACATGTAAGCAGCAGCAAGGTCATACTTCTCACCTCAAATCAAATTTACACATACATACAGAGTACGTTTTTTTTATATTCATTTTAGATGTAAAATTATTTATTTGGAGATTTTTTTAGAGACCTCTAATAAATACATTCCAGTACGATGCATGAGCCCATAAACATGTTTACACAATTGGTCACATTTGGTGGCAAATGTTTTTAGGAGGTGAGATTAAACAGGAAAACATGGAGGAAACTTGAACCCAGGATTTGTCGTTTATCCATTTCCTAATTTACCTGCTTGTGTTCCTGACAATAAAAACAGCTCTCAGCTAATGATCAGTCCTTAAGTAAATTAACTAATAACTAGATATTGTATCTTAACCATAGTGGTACTATTCCTAGATACTATTCCTTGGTAGTCAAGCACTTTGTTGGCACAATGATCAGCCAATGATGCATCAAATACTGTGTAAATAAGCCCTGACCTCTTTTTTTTTTAGGGCCAAATGTGGCCCAAAAAATTATAACTAGTGAACCAGCAACAGGATAAAGAATCACTGATTCACGTGGGAAGCAAATGCTGTTTACTTGGCCTCCAAGTGCCCCTAAACCACAAACTAATTGAGCGTCTATAGGACATACTAGACAAAGAAGTCTGATCCATTGTAGCCCCACCTCACAGTTTACAGGATTTTCAGGATCTTCCTCTTGAAGCCACATATCACAGCACGCCTTCAGACCTTTTATGAAATGGGTCAGAGCTATTAAGGTAGCACAAGCATGACCTATACAATAAAAGCCAGGTGAGATTATGGCTATGGCTGATTGGTGTGAAAACTTGAAGTAAATCAGGAAATGCTGTGTGATTTAAATCTCTGTGGTTGTAATATTTGCATTGCAAATTAGCACAGTGTAGCCAGGAGGAAGCTGGTGTACAGGGCAGCCATGCTGACCATGTAGGCACTTTGATGCAGCAATTTTTGGCACTTTATATTATAGAACATTCCATTGTAGTATAATAGAGAGCATAAGGACCAAGTGTGGGGGGAAAAAAATAAAATTCATCCAACCTATTATAAGCAGTAATAAGTGATGAATCAGTTTAATTGCTAATACAGTATACCTACATTATGCAATAAAGCTAATCATATTTGGAAAAGAAAACGTCTCAAAACTGCAAGTAAATGCACTAAACGTCAAACCAATTTTATAATTCAATTAAGTTTCATATGTACATGGCTTTTAACAATGGACATTGTCCCAAAGCAGCTTTACAGAGATATACATTGATATAGGCCATATACTTAGAGGTTATAAAAAGAAGTTTATCCCTAGAGCGAGCCAGTGGTGACTGCGCCAAGGAAAAATCCACTGATATGGTATGAGGAAGAAACCTTGAGAGAAACCAGATTCAAAAATGAAGCAATCAATGTCTTGGTGGCACCGTATGACCTTCCTTTATAGTTTTCACGGTTAAGGTTATAAAGCCTCTTAAGGAGGAGTATGATGGTATTTTAAAATCCAAACCTTTCTTCCTTCTTCCTATTAGCATACTATTTCACTGACAGCAGGACATATAAAAGGTGTTGGTTTTCATCAAGCTTGGAAATCTACTAATGCCTCAGAATGACCTAGTTCCTTGTTTTCTTCAACCCAAGCTTAAGGATCACATTCCACTGCAGATGAACAATACTCTGACTGTGCGGCCCCACCATGCAGAGGAATAAAGTAGTTCGGAATGACTGGAAAAACCCAAGATAACGAAAGCTGTAAACTGGTCACGTTGGCGTTTTAGCAGTTTGGCAATCCGTCTCACCAAAACCAGTCTGTAACGAATGTGAAGTACAAGAAAACTGAGAAGTGGTAGTGCCATTGTACGGATTTTCCTCATATTTCTGCTCTGTTCAAGACCAAGTCTCAACCTGTTACTCCCAGACTACAACTCAACAAAAAAATTAAAACTTTTTTTTTTTTTTTTTTTTTTTTTTTTTACAGAAGACACCCTACTGACCTTAATTATACATTTTATAAATTTTGATTTATAAATTTTTGTCTTTATAAACGCTAGCTCTTTCACAGTTTACACAGTGCCATCAAATCAACATGGCTGCTCACACTGAAGAGTGTCAAGTTCTCCATGTTGAAATTAGTTTATGAGAGGAATGGTTTAGATCTGTTAATATCCAGACACAGTAGGTGGTTAAATCTAGAACACGAATACTAATCACTGTTTTGACAATTAATGTTAAATCACCAACATTAGACCAATCACTAAAGTTATCCAGCTAGCTTTGTTAGCTTGTAACTAACGTAACTTGTTGGGCACACAGGACTGAAAGGCAAAAAGGCTTGACCGAATGTCATCTGTATGCACCATGCCTTT
Source organism: Silurus glanis (assembly GCA_014706435.1). Lineage (NCBI taxonomy): Eukaryota > Metazoa > Chordata > Actinopteri > Siluriformes > Siluridae > Silurus > Silurus glanis. Next base: position 498,090 of record JAAIIK010000099.1, read on the forward strand.
TTCCACACTGAGCAACAGATATTTAAATAATATTCACACTTTTTTTAAGAATTTTTTTTAACACTGAACATTAATACCGAAAAGTGTGACATGCCTTTCTACCTGGTTTGCACTTAATGGGACCATTATTTGTTTTCCAACAGAACAAGGACCCCAAGCACACCTCAAGGTTATGCAAGAGCTTTTTTTTTTGTCCAAGAAGGAGAGAAATAACGTGCTGCGTCGGATGACTCTGCTTCCACATGAACCCATTCTCAAGCCAGTTGAGGTGGTTTGAGTGGAGTTAAGTTTACAGAGTAAAGAAAAAGCAGCCAACAAGCACTCAACACCTCTGGGAGCTTCTCAGGATTGAGTTAGTCACCATAAATGTTGACTATGGTGACCACCTCATGAGGCTGACTGATAGAAAGGGGAAACAGTGTCCAAAGCAGTCAGGTCGAAAATAATCAAAATAAAGAAAAACCTTTGAAGGAAAGAAAAAGGTGTCTAAACTTTTGACTAGTTCTGTACACAGCCATAGGCCACACCTCATTCCCCATGAACAATAAACAAAGCAATACCTCCACTACTGTGACTTACAAGTACATACATGACACCTGCCTCACTATAACTAACAGGAAACACCAGGGTTAAATCTATTTCCAAAGAAAACTAAGAAAATCACAATTCTACAATTTAAAAAAAATTTAATAAATTTTTTTTTTTTTTTTTTTTTTTTTTTTTTTTTTTTAAAATGGCCCTGATGTGAATTATCAAATCAGCCTCATGTCTGTCCCAAATGTGTGGTTTTTTTTTATTTATTTATTTATTTTATTTAAAAACCAGCACAGCTGTATAGATCCTACATACTAAATTCACTAGAATACACGTCCAAAAAGCACACAGGCAAACACTACCAACAAATTTCCCCTAATATCAGCTGCACTTGAGCTTTATTCAACTAGAGGCATCGGGTTTCTTAATATACAGACAAAGGATCATATTAACTGGCACCTGCTGGCCTTCATAAGATATCAGTCAGAGGTGAAGTACTGACTGAGCTCGAGTCAGTATTCAGTACAAGCAGGCTGCTTTACTTTTCTTAACACTGCAAGACAAAAATTTGGTTTGGCTTTAAATCACGTTTCAAGAATGAAAAACAGACGTTTTGAGCCTTAAAGTATTTCCTCTAATTTCATACAGATCTTCACTAGAGACCCTTCAAATCTTATAAACAGAAAATCTCACCAATAGCAGTGCATGCACTCGGATCAGAACATAAGTGAAGCATGCATTGATGCTCCGAAGTCATTTGTAGCAGGTCTGGTTGATAGGTAAATACAGATTGTTGCAACAGTTAACAAGGCTAATTCAAGCCGAACGTTTACATCATATCTTCTTATTAAATTCTCATTTCTGATTAGTCAGCAAACGGCAATGCCAATATTTCTGGCTGCAATTCAAATCACAGGTCTATATTTTCACAATGGTTAGCATGACTGATACGCCAGATAATTCAAGTTTGATCATAATAATAATAATAATAATAATAATAATAATAATTAATATAATGAACAGACAATTAGTGGCACCCAGATGAGGATGCGTTTACTTTCGAGTCTGGTTTCTCTCAAGTTTCTTCCTCATGCCATCTCAGGGAGTTTTTCCTGGTCACTGTCACCACTGGTTCGCAAATAATTTACAATTATAAACTTACAGGCAATAAACTGATACATTCTTTATAACCACTTCCTCTCTGTCCTTTGAGAAAATGCCCATTGTTGAAAGCGCTATACAAATAAAACTGTATTGGATCGATACATGGATTAAAAAGCTTTCTGTACAGAGAAGTTCATTGATCATTTCCAGAAAGAGCCTCTGGTAACAATGCAGCATTCGACAATGCGTTTTCCGTTTTCTCGCCAACGTAAGCTGCATTTTTCAGCTGGGGTCAGAATGATTGTTTATAGCTGCTATAACATAAGCGATACAAGTCATAACTTCTCTCATAAAATGTTCTGCAACAGTCGATGGACCTCCAAACAAAAAAGTATGGCATGTCACACTGGATTAAAACTAAATCGAACAACTGAAGGCAAATTACTATGCCACAAGCAGAATAAAACATGTTGGGTTGTGCTGATTTATGAAAATAAATTAGTGGCAGCACAGAATGTCTGCGGTCGATTATTTTTTGTTCATTCCATATGTTGTTATAAAAACCTGCACCCACACCAGCCCTTTGTGGAAATGATTGGACTCCCCTGAGCAAAGACGTTTACCCAGAAGCCTAGTTATATCTTAATACACATCTCCAGCAATTACTAACAAATTTAAATATTATGTAAAAATGGCACAAGGGTAATAATTCGCATTCTTACAAATTAAGTTGTATCGCATGATTTCATTCGTATAAAAAGTCATGCAAAGTTTGCAGTGTAAACATGGATAATTGAAGTCACTTTGTTGACTACACTGATAAATAAGAACAAACCGGTGCACATAAACACGCTCTGTGACTTGCAAATTTCCAACAAATCACACGATATTTAAATTCAGTGGCGGGCCGTGCATTTAGTACCTGGGCCTTCAGTGAGGACTTTCCAGACTTAATCCCACCACCATCAATACAATAAAAAAACGCAATGACAACAGGTGGCATTACATATATGGGGGGGTGAATACCGTTTTACTAAAGCAAGAAACCCAGTTAAGACTCCAAACCTCTACACTACCACCGCAACAGTACCACCTACATCATCTAGAGCAGTTCAGAATCAATATTTGTCTAATAACATGACAAAAACAAAAACAGCTCCTCAGAGGCTGTAATCCAGTGGTATTGTTTGTATTCACTGGTCTGGAAATGGTGAACAAACCCTTTCCGGGGGTGAAACAAGCTAGCTAGCTTCGGGGTTGGCGGACCCCCTCACAATGTCTAGCTATTCTTCAAAATCTTCCTCCGATGTATTAATGTGTGCAGAGCTACACACGTGGTTTGCCAGTCGAACTTGGCTGTAACAGTTTTCCTCTGACCAACCAATCAGGGGACGGAATAATGCTGACGCTATTCTGGGCCAGCTAGCTGCCCTGTGAGGAGAATATGAAATCTGATTGGTTAAAGAAACAGATCCATTGCTAATGTTCTCTATGGTAAAATGGCCAGTAGTACAGATTTTGAAGGCCCTGGGCAGATAAGATTACAAGGCAGCACAAAGAGGCTGAAATATGATTGGACAAAAAAAAAAATAATCCAACATCCATACACGTGTACTGGAAGCAGTGCAGCCAAGAGAAACACTACGAAATGAAGGCCAGCAGAGAAGGCTTTGCTGGCCCTGATCGTATGCCACTGCTCAAATTATACATTCGTCCAGAACCTTAGCATTTTACAGGAACGTGTTATTCTGGGATACTTTTATGTTCCGTGCAACAAAATGAAATATCTATTCTTCGTGATGAAGGGGAGCATTGTGGTGTTTCTAATTAGCATATTTCATGCATATTCATACATCATGGACTTTTGAAACATCCCTTGGTTAGTTCAGTACTTTAAAAAGGACCCTGGACTAGAAATATCAAACAGTTATCCTACAGGGATTGTTTTTTATTGCTTAAAATGACATGCACATGGAGACTAACCATAGACACAGCCGCAAAGGGAAACTCTTGCCATGTGTGCGACTCAAACTTCCTACTCCAGGAGTGGTGGTATTTATTCATAGCAGATGTCATGTCATATCCAAGATACCAGTAGAGCTACTGGTAATATTTTAACTTAGATTTACCATGTAAGAAGGAAAATAAGGGGGTGCAGGGTCTCCATTTGTGATTTTTTTTATATTATCTCCTTTTGGGTCATCAAAGTGCTCATGAAACATCTGTTCTAAGTCGTGCATTTATAGTTAGGAAGTGTCAAGGTATTCTTGCCATTTGAATTTTGCAAACCAGAAAGAAAAAAAAGCAACCCTGACTTCCTTGCTCTTAAAAAATATATACATTAGCCAACAGTGACAGGCAGCTTTAACACTCCATGCATTTCTCTCCCAAAATATGCAACCTGGGGAAAAATGTGTTGAATGGATGAATTAATAAATGGATAAAAAAGATGTACGCATGCATCTTTGAATGAATGCATGCGTGCACACTTACCTTATCTTTCTGCACCAAGGAAAACTATGTGCCAGGAAACCGATCACGAGTCTCAAAAGAAAAAGGTAGACCGGTAAAGCCCAGATCCGACGTAACTTTCTGTGAATATCAAACCCTGCGTACGCCAAAAAAAAATGCAGTGCTCTCAATGCAACTCGACTATCACGATAGATGAAGCGTGCTCGTGAACGCTTATTATAATTATGGCACTGCACAATGATGCCTTTAATTATTAAAAAAAAAAATTGATAGTCTTGAAAGGGATCCAAAAGCAAAACTGGAATATGTGAACTTTCTGGAAGCCACTACTCCATATTGAGTCGAAATCACCCGCTATTGGTTTCCAGCACGGACACGTTCCATCGCGTGCAACTTCGTGTGAATCAGGCTGTAAAGCGCGCGCGCCGATTGGCTAGAAATGAAAACCCGGAACTAACTTCTTTTAAAGGACCTGTCATTGATCCTATTGGCTGACTCGGAAATAGGCGTCACGCCATTCGTCAAAACTGCTGTCAATCAAAACACACTCCGTTTAGAGCCTGTGATTGGACAGATCATTACGCTTCCTAGATAGGCGGGACTAAGCGCCCCGAGACTACCAATCGCTGACAGGAAGAAGGAAACAGACATATACAAGGTTTCTGGGGTGTTTTTATTGATTTGTGGCAAAATTGTTCAGACTCCTTCTACTAATTATGAATGATAGTGATTTTTTTCCTAGTTGCAGGCAAATCACTAGAGGACTAGTTTATATATTCGAGTTAAGGATTAATCACTGATAGACTATTAAATCATTTATATATAAATTTATAAAAATAAATTTTTTATAAATCAATAAAAATAAATATATGACTACTGCAAATTAATAAGATTAGATAGATAGATAGATAGATAGATAGATAGATAGATAGATAGATAGATAGATAGATAGAT
>JAAIIK010000099.1:503163-526313 GCA_014706435.1 Silurus glanis
GATAGATAGATAGATAGATAGATAGATAGATAGATAGATAGATAGATCTTTGTCATTGCATACTACAGGTAGACAGCAACAAAATGCAGCAGACGTACAAATAATAGCAATTGTGCAAACCGATAAGTGCAGATAAAATGTAAATATACACCGATTAGACATAACATTATGACACTAAAACATTATGACTGGTGAAGTGAATAACACTGATTATCTCTTCATCATGGCACCTGGTAGTGGGTGCGATATATCAGGCAGCAAGTTTTGTCCTCAAAGTTGATGTGTTCGAAGCAGGAAAAATGGGCAAGTGTAAGGATTTGACTGAGTTTGACAAGGACCAAATTGTGATGTCTAGACGACTGGATCAGAGCATCTCCAAAACTGCAGCTCTTGTGTGGTGCTCCTGGTCTGCAGTGGTCAGTATCTATCAAAAGTGCTCCAAGGAAGGAACAGTGGTGAACCGGCGACAACCAGCGAGGCACATTGATGCACGTGAGGAGCGAAGGCTGGTCCGTGTGGTCCGATCCAACAGACGAGCTCCTGTAGCTCAAATTGCTGAAGAAGTTAATGCCGGTAATGATCGACAGGTCTGGACTGTGACAAGCTTAATTTTAAACCCATATTTTAATAAGGTGTTGATTAGCAGGGGAAATCCTCTGACATGAGCCACCAGACATTACAGTCAGTTCTCGCAACTTGTCTTCTTTTTCATCAAATGTTTAACCAATTCTAAGCAAACAAAAATGATCAATATCATCTTATGACTGCTGCTTGTTACATCAATGCATCAACCCAAATTAACCAATTAGGTATTGACACTTCACTGCCTTGACCTAAAGCATGTTCTGCTCTGTGACTGCAAAACAGATTCATTTTATTTTCAACATTATCTTTTTTTTTAACAGAAAATTAACATTTGCAGCATTTGGCAGACATCCTGAGAAACGTACAATTTATTTCACTGTTTACATAAAGATCTGGACCTATTTATATCAACCAATTGATATTCAGACCAGCATTTACCTGAATAGGGGAGTGGTAGCTCCAGCGGTTAAGGCGCTGGGTTACCGATTGGAAGGTCGGGGGTTCAAGCCCCGGTATCGCCAAGCTGCCACTCTTGGGCCCTTGAGCAAGGCCCTTAACCCTCTATGCTCCAGGGGCGCCGTATCATGGCCGACCCTGCGCTCTGACCCCCAGCTTCTAAGCAAGCTGGGATATGCAAAGAACAAATTTCGCTGTGCTGTAATGTATATGTGACAAATAAAGGCTTTTCTATTCTTACCTTCCTCGTTCTGTTCAAGTTTCTGATTCATTTCGTGTTCAACATGATGTGTCGTTTCATGAATCATACTGTTGACCCTGGACACTCACTCAGGTTTGTCATTATTTTAACCATTAGTAGTTCTTACTTGAGAAAAAAAAAAACAAGGAAACTTAAAGAAAGAGAAAGGGAAAACTAGAACTAATACCAGTACAATACAAACACACCATTTAGCCACCCAGCTATAAAAAGGCCTCCAAGTTGCATGTCGGAATAATTTACAGACATAAGCAAGTCTATTTGAGATGACCTGACTCGACACTGCTTAAAGCATGTGCGATTGAGGGATGCAGTTTGCTCACTTCTTAATTACAGGTATCACTTACACATTAGCACCAATGCATAAAGAAAATTATTATTATTATTTTTTTTTTTAAAAAAGGGGCCCCTGCAATCATCCAGGGTAGAATGAAATGTGATCTGTAACCATTCTACAGAGTAAGAACAATCTCATTGACTGTCTCGAATTAACAGGATGCATTTTTATTATTTGTTTATAGTGATAAAAGTCCAAAGCCTCACATTTATTTCACAAATCAAAGCCATATGACAGATTTGTGAGATTAGTCTGGTACAGTCAGCCAAGAACAACAAGATCAGCAGTAAGGGGGGAGGGGAGAGAAAAAAAAAAAAGTGAGAAAACCGTAGCAAAATGACACTTTTTTTGTCCTAAAAGATAAATGTGCAATAAAAAGACAAGAGTCTCAGTATAGAAACACAAGTCCCAGAAGTTTATTTAGCAAGAATAACAGTTCTGCAATGGAACGCATACCTTCAATGTTCCCTAATTGACAATATGAGCAGGAAAGAAGGAAGGGTGTTTTTTCCAAGAATTAAGCCCAATCTTAGCCTAAGCCAGTGATTCTACATTGAAACTCCTTTTTAGTCCAAGGTCAGGCCTTATTCTGGGGAAACCAGCCCTTAGAATTAACAGTTAAAATTACATTTAAAAAAATACATTCATAACAGTAGAAAAGACAGATTGTCACTATAGAGGATGCAACATTTTAAGCAGAGTGCATCACCCTTCCTGCAGGCGCTTTGTCCCTGCACCAGCCTCCACAGTCAACTTGAATTGATAATTTGGCTCATTATTAACTGGACAAGTGTTACACAGGTGCTACAAAGACTGAATTTTTTTTCCCAAATGATGTACAACGATGGTATTGGGCGATTCGAATCGATCCTGCCTTGAAGCATCATCACTATTCCTCATTAAAAGGTCAGGTTTTCCATAATTGCATGCTTTCTACATGTACACCATTGCACGTTTGCCAATACCTTGCAGGAAGAATGTTGTACCCGGCTTAAATGCGTTTATTCCCAACCCAGAAATGGTCCACTGAATAAGCTACAGGACATGAATGGATGGTCTTGGACACAGTGCAGCATAGAAATCTAAAGACCATACGTTCACATGGAAGTTATTTTACATCGTCAATACGAAAACTTACACACTGCAACCGCTCAAAACGACTAACCTCTGCCTACAGAACAAATAAAATAAAAAAATTATAACGTGTTGATAAGATGGGAAATCCTCCGACATGAGCCATCAGACCTCTCTAGCCTAGAACGGATTATGGCATTATTCAGGACAGAGCTTTTTAAGAACAGGCTTGTGTTTAAGACTAAAACTTAGTGTCTGTCTTTGTCCTTTCCTAATTGGAGTGCACAAGTAGTACAATTCCTTGCTTAATATTGCTCCCCTATTCATGCCTGGGCAACCCTAGGCCAAATCTGCTAGCTTTTTTTTTTTGGTGTTTTTTTGTTTTTGTTTTTTTAAACCCCCCCCACACACACACACACCTAAAGGTTCTCAGTATCTAGTCTGCTTAGTTACTACGGAACTCAATTACACTAAACTGCAGCTACTCAGCCAACACAAGTACGTTTTTTTTTATATATTTTTGAACCACTTAATCATTAAAGCCCCTGAAATCCATGAATGGTTGTTCACCATACAGTTCTAAGACCACTGAGCAGAGGTTGCATGAGAAACATGCAGAGTTAAAGGAGAGCGAGCAAGTTCGAAATCAAGGCAAGCAGAGAAGCACAGAAACATGCCAAAACCAAATAAAGCATGCATTTTGCTGTTCGCCATAGTATATGTTCTATAACTTTCAAAATATTGATACATGTATTACTTCTTATATTTAATTTTTTTTTTTTCTTATCTTCGATTATATGTAAACAGTTCTTTGATTTTTTTTTTTAATGGAATAATGAGATGAAGACCAGGGTAAACTATTTCCTTTGGGGGGGATACAAGCAGAGCAGAGGAGGAGAGTTGAACTGAAGGACAAAAAGGAAAACGGGGAGTGAGAACGAAAATGGAAAGCAGGAGGAGGATGGTGTGAATGCTTGTTGAAGATTGACAGTGAGTATGCTGCCCACTGTTTGGTCTGCTGTAGTCCTTTTGGTTTCCAGTTTTACTTTGCAGTCATCATCTGGACAAACTCTGGAAAGTGAAAGGTTGGTGAGTTCATGTTGGGTTTTAAGGCAATTATTTATAAATGAGAAACGACCAGCAAATCTAACGCTGCAGCATAATGTGCGCATCAGTGTTTTACATCAACGTCCAAGATGGAGTCACCCCTATAGCAATTAGCATCGTGTTCAAATATTCATTAAGTTTTTAAACTCCTAATAAGAAAAATAAAATCAAGACCAAGGTGTAACATTTTCCTTGTTCAATGCAACAACACATTTCCTTTTAATCAAGACTGAGCTGCTGAACTTCTCTATAAGCAGCACTCTCATCGCTCTTTAAAAGCCTTGTCCTAAAACACCATGCTGACCTTCATAGTTGACCTGCCCGTCCCCATCGATATCTGCCTCTCTGATCATCTCGTCTACCTCCTCATCGGTCAGCTTCTCGCCCAGGTTTGTCATGACATGGCGCAGCTCAGCCGCGCTGATGTATCCGTTTCCGTCCTAAATGTAAACAAAGTCAGCCGTTCGCCAATATTTACACCACCATCTCGAAATATTATTTGGAACAAGTCATCACCCCGGCACGACCGTGCTCGTTGGTCGTTACCTTGTCAAAAACCCGGAAGGCTTCTCTGATTTCCTCCTCGCTGTCAGTGTCCTTCATCTTTCTCGCCATCATGGTGAGAAATTCAGGAAAATCGATCGTCCCATTACCTGCGAGTTCAAAATGTGATTGGTCACCAATATATTCTAGATTTATAGCTAGCCGGGCGCGTAGACGTCGCCTTACCGTCGGCATCGACTTCGTTGATCATGTCCTGGAGCTCGGCTTCGGTGGGATTCTGCCCTAGAGAGCGCATCACCGTCCCCAGCTCTTTGGTGGTAATGGTGCCATCGCCGTCTTTATCAAATAGCGAGAAGGCCTCCTTGAATTCTTGGGGGGGATACAAAAGAGCATTAAATCAGAATATGGCATCCATACACAAATTATGAAAACGAATTAAAGTGTTTAACGTTTAATTACCAGCAATCTGCTCCTCGGTTAGCTGATCAGCCTGTTGAAGCAACCCACAATCAGAAACATTGTAGTCCACGATTTTATTATTTGATAATAACCCGGATTTGTAAACATCATAAATATCCGTTTAACATGTGATGTTTCCGAGCTGCATTCCAGTGTTGGATGGGATTCAGGAGGCAGGTGATGACACTCCCTTCGGATCAGCCAGCTGTGATTTAATGGCGATTCTTTGCACTTAAATGACATGATGCCTGATTTGCATCTGCACAGAAACCAAAGTAATGCATGATGTCCAGCTTTGGTGAGGAAATTCACCATTAATGCGGTTTCTGGCAACATGAATGGAGGAACCTCAGGAATGAAGGAATACCCACTGAAATGTCCTGATGTGAAAACCGGATTAGTTTAAACCCGCGATCATTTTATTTCTTTCAATTACACAATAATTATCGACCCGGTATATTATAGGCAGGTATTTCACTACATTTAATGACCTGATGATGTAAGGTGTCTACTGCGCATCTTAGCTCAGCTAGCACTCTCTTCATATTAAATACGCGCAATTAGCTTTAGCTATGTAGCTCTCAGAGTTGAGGTTTAATGCCCTTTGAATGAAAAATAAGCCATTAGACTCTCATTCTCATTCCAAAAATCAGAACGATACACCGGACGGATTAGCATCCTGCGCCTGAAGGTTAGCTAGCCGTCTGGGTAATGCGCTGCAGCAGTCTATTCAATGGTTAGCTAATTTACTGGTTAGCCCAGCTATTTATATCACAAAAGATACGTTTTCGTTCGAATATATATTATTTAATTTTCAACGCAAACCAATACTTACCATTGTTAATTTTGGTTATTCAAAAGGACTATAAAGTACGCCACACCGAATCCGCCTGTCGGTTCCGCTTTCCGTCCCGCAGCTAGCCGCTGTGCGCCCGAACTGCAGGATCACTCCGCCTCCGTGCTTGGGTCGGAAAAAGCGGGCCGCCGCACCCCCTAGCAACCGCTCTGTCGCTATGGTGCGCCTGCGCCAAGCTCGCGAAAAGAAAACGAACAAAACCCGAAATAATAACCGGGGGGGGTTAAGAAATACCAGAATACAACAAAACGCAAAAATAAAGATTATTGAATATTCCTTTTCGTGTCTAATAGCAGGCAATGTCACTTGCACGCTTTATAAACGATCTAAACCAAGACCTCGAAAGTTTAAACAGCGCGAGCAGTGGGTTTATATATAGACGGCGGTTGGAGCGCGTCAGCTGACCAGAACAGGACGAACCGATTGGTTCCCGTCCACCTGCAATGCGTCAGGGAGTCCATGAAGGGAGGAGGAGATGCGCCGCATCCTTAAAGAGACAAGACTCCGTCCTTTGCGGTAACACCTCAGGGATGGGGTCAAAGACTTGTCTAAGTAGCCTACATCTTATTTCTAAACGTTTCATACTTATGTCTTGTCACAAAAATATCAGTCATAGTTGGCACTATTGATAGGAGCCTCACTCTTCTCATATACATTCCTCTACAAGGCAAGTTCTCAAACCTGGCCCTGGACTACCCCATTACATCTGCACAATAAACTTCAGACGCAGTGTCCTACAGTCCCTGTGATCATGGTATCAGTAATATTCTGCGTTTCAAAATCCAATGAAGTCTCCACTAATACATCGGCCCGACGTCTGCCAGTTTAAGTGAATCATGAAATACCTTGTTGCAACAGCCAAAGGGTTTGGATCTATTAGACAGCCAATTCTTGAAATTGGTGTGTTGAAAGCAGGAATAATGGGCAAGCATAAAGGCATGACTTTCAAAAAGGCCTAATTATAATGGGTGGTTAAGGCTCTGGGTTACTGATGAGAAGGCCGGAGGTGCAAGCCCAAGTATCGCCAAGCTGCCACTCTTGGGCCCTTGAGCAAGGCCCTTAAACCTCTGTGCTCCAGGGGCGCCGTATCATGGCTGACCCTGCGCTCTGATCCCCAGCTTGGAATATTGAAAGAAAGAATTTCACTGTGCTGTAATGTATATCTGAAAATAATGGCTATTCTATTCTATTCTATTCTAGATGATGGGGTCAGATCTCTAAAACAACAGGTCTTGTGGGGTGTCCCCGGTATGCAATGTTTATTACCTACTAAAAGTGGCCAAGGAAGGACCTGTAAATCGGCGTGCCCAAGGATCAGAACACAGAACACAGGGTATATCAGCTTTGCTGCATACACACACTATACGGACAAGATTATTGGAACACCCAACTTTCCCAGCCATATGTGTGTATGTATTTTCCTTCACTTAAACATGAGACCCCACCCTGTTCCAGCATGACATTGTCCCTGTGCACAAAGCAAACTCCATGCAGATATGGTTTGCATGGGTCAGAGTGGAAGATCTTCTGCTATAGAGTGTTGACCTCAACCCAACTGAACGCCTTTGGGGTGAATTGGAACACTGACTGCACCCCAGGCCTCCTTAACTCACCTTCATCAGTACATAATTTTACTAAGCACAAATCTCCACAAGCACACTCCAACATCTACTGGAAAATCTTTCCAGAAGAGTGGAGGGAAATATAAGAGCAAATTGGGACTAAATGTGGAATGTGATGCTCAAAAAGCACATAGCCTAATTATGACCAGTTGTCTTCAAACTTTTGGCAATATAGTGTAGCTGTGTCCACTGCCCACCACAAATAATGCTTAGAATGGGCAAGTGAGCATCAGAACTGGACCATTGAGCAATGAAGGAAGGTGGCCTGGTAGCGAAGTTGGTGAAAGTTGTGTGGCAGCCTCTGGGCAATGTTCTACTGAGAAACCTTGGGTCATGTTATGTTGACAAGTCCCTAAAATTGTTATAGACCAGATTGTTATAGACCAGAAACAGGATTTCAAGGATCTGCTGCAAGCATTTTGTTGAGATACAACAGCACACTTTTAAAAAGCCTTTTAGAGTTGTAATTTAAGAGGTCAGACCTGTTTTACTGGTACAAGAAGAACCTATAGAATAAAATGAGGGTGAGTTTATTGTTATAGCCGATCAGTGTAATGCAAATCTTTCATATAATCCAGATCGTGATGAAATCAAGAGAAAATTCTTCTAATGGCAACTTTGTTTTTGTATTTTAGTGAACCAGCAGAGATGCAAAAGTATTCACATCCTTCACTTAAGTAGAAGTATAGATACTCATGTTTTAATAGACTCTGGTAAAAGTTGAAGTACTGACTACACTTTCTCTCTCAAAGTAAAGAAGTTTGGACCTCATGTCGTAGTAACACAAAATAATTTCAAATGTTACCTGATGAATGTATCCAGGCTGAACAACAACCATATAAAACACAGAAAAGATGAACAGGAACTTTTCTGTTCTCAGTCACGTTTACATCACCGACTCCCTCTGCCTCATCCATGTTAGCCCCAGATTCTTGTTGCCTTCTGCGTTGCTTGTTGGCTTTGTAAACTAGTCTATGTCTGTGGTGTGTGAGAGCCAGGAAATGCTACACCAGTGGTATATTAAAAAAAGCCACACACACACACACAATGATAAGAAATAGGTTGATGGGCTGAAAATGGTGTGCAGTGAGAAGAAAATATTTTTTATTATATATATATATATATATATATATATATATATATATATATATATACACACACACACACACACACATACACACACAGTATATTGATCGTGTCAACAAATATACAAATATACCAAATAAAACTAAAGTAACGAGCCTGGTTTAAGAAGTAGAATGTACAGATATGTGTAAAAATGTAATGAGTGAAAGTTAAAAGTTGTCCGAAAAATAAATAGTGAAGTACTGATATCAGAAAAACCTACTTAAGTACAGTAACAAAGTACATGTACTTAATTATTTCCCACCTCTGTGAACCAGATCACCTTAATGTTATTACACTTAATGCAGTAAACCTCAACCAGGACTGCTTTTATACTGATTATTACTCAAATGTTAAACTAGCCAAGTGAGATGAAGCTCTTCTTCTGCATGAAAAATTGCTTCAAATAAAAAGTTACAGGGACACTTTATACATAGCAAATCACTTACGGGGAAAAAAGCATTACTGGTAAAAGCTTTTCAAAGAAATAGAGACAATAAATGAACCAAAACCACTCATATACCACTTATACTGTTCTATTTTATTTCATCACCATTTTTTGCAGTTTCACGGTATACAAACAACTGGATCAAACTCAGTAACATCACGAAAATTGCACTATATCCAATAAAACTTGTAAATAGGCTAAAACTTGGAATCTTTATTTTTTCAAATATGGATTAAAACAAAAAACAAAAAAGGGCTTCAATGAAACCATTGGTCTTGACCTATAGGGCTTTGATTTATGCACTTACATACACATCGCTAATGTATTTCCCCAATTCTGCACATTTTAGCATGACAGTAACAAATTTCATTAAAATGTAACAATACCAGACAACCACATTTTACTCTGCACATTTAGAACAGCTATTTATGCAACATAAGGGAATTTCAGCAGAACAGCCTGTTGTGGCTGCAGCTTTAATTCGGCCAGAGTAACCGATTGGTCGGGAGCCATTGTTTCAACATTGGTACTGACAACAACCGTGGCTTTGTCAGGAAGGACTTCGTGCTTCAGCTGCAGAATGACTTCTTCAGTCGGCGACCAGTTGAATGCAACTAGGTAACGTTCGCTCTGATCCCATGAGCGAAAGTATGCGAGAGCACTGGGGCTGTTGTACAGAGGCACATACTCTCCATGCAAAAGAGAGCGCTCCTTTGCTCGCAGGTCACTCACGGTCTTGAAGAAAGTGCGCAGAGAGTTCCTTCGTTCAACCTCGGTCTGTAAGATAGGAAAAAATAAATAGGTCGGACTTTGCTAAACGACTTTTGTTTGTTTATTAAGTTAACTTCATGTTAGCATCCGGGCTATATAAAAGGCAAACGCAAAGTCATCAAATCCATACAATTTTAAATTACTATATAAAACATTTTGGCTTTAAATGAGGTTTAGAAAACTTAAAATACATTCATGTGATACTTGTTGTAACTTGTTGTCTCAAACAAGTTACACATACATGTCAGCTATATATAGTAAAGATTACGCAAACAAAAAAGAACTGAAGAACATACGAGTATTTACCCGCCCCGTGGGCTAGCCAATTAAATTGCAGTCTAGTTGCATTCTAATTTGACCACCTGGATGGAATTCATTTTAAAAATCATGCACTGTACCCAAGTGAATAGAGGATCTAGTAATTTTCATTACCTTATCACTTTCGTTTGTGTTGGACGAGTTCCACATCACTGCATCCTAAATCGAGAAGGAATACGATCAGTGAAAAGACTTCGGCTATCACAATACCAAAGTTCTCCAAAAATCATATACATCTGGTAAAAATACCTTATCTGTTATTCCAATTTCATCACCATAGTTGAAGATGGGAGTACCAGGCAGGGTAAGCAGCAGCAGCTGGTGTAACTTGATGGTTGCAGAATCTACCATACTCGCCAGGTGTCCCTTGAGACGGTGGCCCAAATTCCAAGCGAGTCGATGCCCATTCTGGGAGTATAAAGTCTGCACAACTTGACCGACTGTAGCTCCAGATTTGCCAAACAGGACATCAGAAAGAAGCAAATCAACACCGGTCTGATTTAACACCATGTTCACCTGATCAGGAGATGTGGCCCTGGTAACACCAATTAAGACCCTTCAAAGAAAGAAAATACAGACATGGTTAAAAAAAATTTAGTAAAAAATAAGAACAATAACCAGCTATTTCAAAGATTGAGCTGAAATATTTAAATTGTATAAAATATTCTCACACATATAGGAACTGAGGACAAAAGCTACAAATGTGGTGATTTACGCTTACTTTTTGCGCTCCTCTTCAGTGTGATTATTGACGGTATCCCTGATGCTAGCCCAAGTCAATGGTGCAACACTGGCGACACGTTCAACGCCATATAGCAAGATACCATCAACACCTTTCTTCAGCCAGTAATCAGTAGCAACCTGAAAGCAATAAAGGATCAGCAAGATTAAGAACCACCAATTTGATTTTTAGGAACAGCAAGAACAAAATTTTGGCCATTCCTAAAAACAAATTACACACCTTGACTTTTTCTGCCACTTTAGTCACTGAGGAGTTGGAAAACCATGGCTCGGGTCCTTTGTAGTTTGGGGTCAGATCCAAAACCACAGAGATACCTGACCAAAGGCAAATGAGCATTGCAGCAGGACTGTAGCAGGCAGAAAATATGCACTTGACATTGTTTTAACGGTAGCAAATTTAGATACTCACTCTTCTTGCGTGCCGCCCCGATAAGTGCCTCCAAATCGGTCAGATTGCCAACAGCAGGCTCAACCTCAACCAAATTCAGGTCATCCAACTTATCAGCAGTGGACACATGTATAGGACCTATAATCAGACCCTTCGCCTTGAGCTGCGACAAAGCACCGACCTTTGCCTCCAAACCTGAAAAGCAGCAGCATTGTGGAAATAAAGTTATTTCTCGCATAAAAAACATAAATACTGACATCCAATAATATCCTACTTTATAATTATAGGTCTACATGCACCTCTTCATGATCATATTTTTGGTTCATAGCAGGAAACTTTTCCACCTCTGTAGTACAGACTTTAAGACACATTAAAGTGTAGCTGAAGCTAAAATAAATACTAACTAGTCAAAGCAATTGTAAATTGTAATTCAGATGGAAGAGTAGTTCCAGCAAGTACTCTTGAAGAAAGCAATTTAAAGTTTACAATTATTTGAAGTGTCACATAGCGTTTAGGAAATTTCAATCAAAAAGATACATCAAAAATATAAAAAAAATCGAGAAAAAAACCACAAAAAAAAAAACGAGCAGGGTCAGAAAGTTCCACGTTCCCTATTAGTCATGAATGAATAATCTTGAACAAAGAACATAAGACTGATATGGCGCTCACGCTTTAAAGTGTCACCTTGGAGAATGATAGATTGCTACAGCTGAGTCACAAAAACAGGAAATGTCATGTGCTCATGAATGTTTCTTCCCTAAAACTAATGCAGTTGCACTAAAATCCTGAAAAGAAAAAAAAAAAAAAAAATTCCACCAGTAGTTTGAAAGCCTTTTATAAAAATATGTTTACCTTTAAGTCCTTCAGGCCCAGCAAATGCATCGACATCTCCGATCTGGTACAGGAGCCCATTATCCCACCAGTTCATCTCAGGAAGCGGTTTGCACCGAGGTGCCTGTATAATGATGACAATGGCGCCAGCAAGCATGCCAAGCCAACCAAGCCAAAAGAGGATGAGGAGTGCCCATCTGGCTCGCACCCACCTGGACGGAAAACAGTTTATATTAGCAACAGCTAAAGGGGATATAAAAAAAAGAAATGTACCAACACGTATAGGAGACATACCCTGGTGTTCCGGCAACTTGTAACAGCTCCTCCTTAGACAGACCAGTGAATTTGGACTCGTTCTCCTCAGGAATCTTGACCTTCACTTCACCGTTTTTGACAGCCAGACTGGCATCACCGTTCCCAGTGGTCATCGGCTGCCTCTCCTGCTCCACCTCGTTCAGCTCCACGTCCTTCATGTCGACCTCTGTGTCGCTGGACATCTGCACTGTCTCGGATCACGACCTAGAAAAGCGAGAGATGAAATGCTCACACCACGTGTTTTAGACATCAAAAGGTGGAGTCGCGCGCAACCCGGAAGTCGTGTTGCATCAGTATAACCGGTGTTACGTCAACGTCTATTCATTATCATGGAATAAATAGGAACTGGGTTTAAAACCAGTGTGTTACTGAATAGGATTTATTTTATACTAATAAATGATCAACCAGATCTCTTGTCAATAATAATTTCGATAGAAAAGGCAACAATCCCTGAGGAAAAACAGGCGCAGTGCGTTCAAATGGAAAACCGGATCGGACCGGCTCATTTAAAACACTTAACAAAAACATTCGCACTTTAACAACAAGAAGAACAGCTGAAATAAATTTAAAAAAGTGGCAAAAATAATTTTCATTAAATATTATTACAGTGTCATTGAACAATGCGGACACTTCGAACGAGTCAAATGAGAGTCAAATATATATAGTAAGCTACCGCGTCAAATTAAGATCTGTTTATAATGTGTTTTTTTAAAGCTTGAATTCATTGAAAATAAAGTATTTAGATATTTACCGTCGCTATATTGAAGAAAACTGTCGAATAACGTTATAATTCGTTTGTTCGAAATGCGCCTTGTTTCCTTCTTCTGTGTTTCTGGAGATGCTCCGGTTTTATTTAGGCGTAACACAAACGGGACCGACCGAAACCCCGCCCACATTTAAGGTGGAGCTGTTTTCCAAAAACATGATTTCAGCAAAACTGTGACATTCTTGTGAATTATTATGCTAATTTGTGGTTAATTTAACAGAGTTTCATTTATTTTAATATATATCATCTATAACGTTTCCCTTACGGTTACACGTGGAATTTTTGTGCTGCTCAAAACATGTACCAAGGCTGAGATTTGACCCAAATGCATCATATTAGTGTATATCCAGGTTTTAAATTGTTTTAATAATATAAGTCAATTCTAACAATCATTTTTGGTTAAATATTTAATTATTACCATTTAATTTTAAAGCAGGAAAAAGTCCACCTTAAAAGGGTCTATTTGATTGGTAGTCACACTGTGATCATTGAAACCCAGCCAGTGGGATAGGAGGCATTGAGTTTCTTTTCTGGGGACAAAGTGGTAAACAAGATTTTAGAATTTATATAGATTCATTAAATAACAAGTAAACACATGGTCACAATTTGGCATGTGCATGTTCAGGTAACACATATGGGTGGTACGTATGTTCATGGGTATAGACACATGAACCCATCTGAACCTCCACCCAGATTTCCACAAGTAAACAACAGTAAAGTCATTGTCATTTGACAAAAACAACACCAAAAAAACATCTCTTGCAAAAACTAAATAACATATTGCGCTTTTCACTCCAGCCTTTTTTATTCGTGTGTGTTTGTGCCAGGCATGAAATATATTTTCGTGGTACTCAGCCAACAGTATATTCAACATGGTGATTTATGTGATTGGAATCAGTCAATTCTTCATTGCCAATTAAACAAGATAATGGGAGCGGATTTCATCCTTCGCTTAAACATTCACGACCCTCTATAGCAGGAACCACTTCAAATCCTGGCAAAAATCTGTTCTTTTTACCCATTTATTCCTTTTCACAAATAACCCCTTAAAAATTTCAAATACGCTATGTTGTTCTCCGTCGAATGTTTTGGTTCTAATCACACAGAAATGACTTTTATTGTTAATAGGTTTGGTTTTGTCATTATAAGGTAAAAAGCACAATACAGTCAGCGAAACTGATTTCTCTAACGTGGCTTTTGACAAGTTCAGACAACATTTTCCTTTTGATCAGCTTGGGATATGATGTAATCATGACCTGACATGGCAAATTACTAGTCTGCTTTTCAATGCAAATCAAGGTATTGTTGTGTGAGATGATGAATGTGAATTGTTTTGTTGTTGTTGTTGTTGTTGTTGTTGTTTTGGCTGTTCATGCCATAAAAACCCACCGATTTCCTTGGCGAGTAAAAACATTTGACATGTTCTGCTTTTCCGAAACAAAGCCTGGTCTTAGTTGGGAAAAAAAAATAGAAAGAAAAGAAAAAATAACAGGACTGCCTGCACTGACATCTGGTCCTCGGAGCTCCTGGAATAAAGCCGTCCTACCAGGAAACTGCAATCAGATTCAGCAGTGAAGCTTGGAGCACACATGTATTAGCGTTATGTTTTTGTGTGTGTGTGTGTGTGTGTGTGTGTGTGTGTGTGTGTGTGTGTGTGTTTTAACTATAATCTGTAACTGAGGTCTATAGAACAACCAGGACATATTTTCTTCTTTAGGCTTATAATTAGAAGGAAATGTACTACTGTTTTGTACCTTAGTTTCAAAGCTTAGACAAAACAAGATAAATCTGGTTCGTGCTGTACACTCCTCTCTCAGAATGGAGGGCAGGAAAAGGATCACATATCATGTAAACACCCTGAAGCAAAAAGTGTCATGTGGTTCTGAGCAGGGCTTTACACAGAACGCATAAAAAAGGAAGCATGTGAACCGACAGGTCGCATAAGCTTTTAATCATTTTCATATTTTTACCTTCAATTAAAGACTCGAGGCATCTCCAAATATTTGAGAATTTTCAAAGGAACCTTTTATCGGCCTGCAGTAATTTATTTATTTATTAATTTATTTATTAACACCACACATTAAACATCCACGGTTGTTTTTTTTTAGACTGGAAATAAGAAATTAGAATGAATATCTGCTCTTGAAAGAGTCAAGTCTTTTATTACTCTATTCCAGTTTAAATAAAGACTCCAGTGTAGTTTTACACTGGGAATTTCATTGCCAATTTATTGGCACATTTACATTAGCAGCATTTAGCAGACATCCTTATCCAGGGGTCTCTATAAATAAATACACTCTGTTACTGGTTCATTAGGTCAGAGACCAAAAATACTATCAGTCTATAAACTCTGTTGGAAGAGAATACAGAGTCCTGGTTCGAGTACTGCTCATGTTCTCCATATGATTATGCAGATGTCCTCTGGGTTCTTAGATTTCGTCCTACCACCCAAAAACATGCCAGATTGAAGGTTCGTCTGAGACAAATTTCAATGAATGAAAGAACATGTATATGCATTGTGGCCTGTACATGGGCTTGGTGTCTATCCAAGATGTATTCCCAGTTTACCGCCAGAGTTCCTGGGTCAGGCTGTCGAATTACCTGATCAAGATGAAGTAAATATGAATTGTGATGTAGAATGCTTTCATGAGAAAAAGTACATTAAGGGTTAATGCAATAATGGTGCAAATGTCTTCAGAAGGAAGGATTTGTGGTTATGTTTAGCTTCACGTTTGGACACTGCAACGTGCAAATAATTGGATCATTTTTTATTTTTTGTATTGTTCCATTGTTAAGTGTTAAGTGTAGGTTTTAATTTTATCTATACATATGCTTATTATTATTATTAATATTAATATTATCATCATTATTATTATTATAATTACATGCTTGTTAAAACAATTTAATATTCTTTACAGTATTTTTGCTGTTGGTAAAAGACAATCCCTGCCTGTGGTTATTGAACTTTAATAGATAGAGATTACTTTGAAAAACACTAGGGCATTCCTTTAAGTGTCTCTCAAGTGAGGAAACCCTACAGGGAAATCTATTCTCAATCATTACTCAGCAGGACAAACAGGATGATTGATTAAAATACTGGACCATTGACCTTATGACCTATGTACCATGTACAATTTGTCCTACAAGCACATTCCTAACCATTAATATTATAAAATAAAAAAGGACAGATGTGAGCAGCATTTCCCTAAATTGCTTATGATTATTTCTCATGTTTCACATTTATCATGTACTGTAATCTGCAAGAATTCGTTTTTTTCTACTTGAAATGTTTTTTTTTTTTTCATCTCCCACATACTGCATCGCTTTAGTCACCTTTTGTGCATGTTTTTTTTTTCTCTGAAACACTGACACATTATAAATTTTTTGTCATTAGTGTTGTGCTGTTGTGTTTTGGTTTATTCTTCCAGTCCTGCTGTGCAGTTCTTCAGCGGAAATTTGATTAAATTAGTCTCAAATATAGTGGTCAATGACCTTGAATCAGATCTGAATAAATCACTGTTCTTTCCAAAAGCATTGATTGCTTGGTGTAGTTTGATCCTCACTTTTATCAGTGATGTTTCCATGTCAATGCTGAGCCATAGTAGTGTTTGTTAATATTTCAGGTTAATATTACTGTTTTCATGGTTTTCATATATTTTTCGACAAATATTAGAGCCTGCTGGTTAGAAACCATCAATCCACACACCTTAACATCTCATGGACAAAACGACAGATGCCCTGGATTTTGACTACTGTCTATACAGCTAATTAAAACACTTGCTTTAGCTTATGTAAATATTAAAAAGCCTTTAAGTAAAGCAGGATAAAACATTCAGATGTGCAGAAGGGTACTCTGGGACCAGGTATTTGCTTTGTTATTCAGATCTAACTAGGATCTGTTTACAAAAAAGCAGGTTATTAATCTCAGCTCATACTAGCTTGAAGGCTATGTCTTATTTTTATTTCAGTCAATAAAGGTGGGGGTAAAGAACTCTATTTACAATTCAAAATGTCGACAAAAAAATGGCTCTTGAATATGCTTAGCAAACAGATGATGCGGCAAGCAGTGTTGCATTCTCTCAGCTATTTATTATAGCACTTTTCACACTGGACAGCAGCTTTACAGAAAGAAAGAAATTGTAAATGTAAATGTATAAATTGCTCCGTATACTCTAATGAGAAAGCCAGTGGCTTTAGCAGCAAGGAAAATCTCATTCCGTTCATTATAGTTCCATCATTGTTGAATTCATCAGTGGCTTCCTCCCCACACTTTGTAAAGTGCTAGTACCTGGTTTGGCTATTTTAAAATTACCCCAGGTGTGAATGAATGTGTAAAACTGTGACAATATTCAATATGCTTTGCTGAAGGTGAAGGTGATTGAGTGGCCAAATATGTCTCCAGACCTGAACCCTATTGAGCACATACAGGGCATTCTCGAGCGCAAGGTGGAAAAGCGTCATTTGTCTAACATCCAGCAGCTCTGTGATCTCATTATGGAGGAGTGGAAGAGGATCCCAGAAACAACCTGTGCAGCTCTGGTGAATTCCAGTCCCAGGAGGATTAAGGCAGAGCTGCATAACAATGGTGCTCACACAAGATATTGACACTATGGACAGTTTTGATGTGTTTACTTAGGTTGTACTCACTTTTGTTGCCAGCTATTTCGACATAACGGCTGTATGTAGAGTTATTTTGAGAGGACAAAAAAATTCGTACTGTTATACAAGCTGCACATTGAGATTTATTGATTTATTTATTGTATTGAATTGAATGTTAAATGGAACAAGTTGCAATTCTGCCTCTGAACACCAGGGGATAGTCAACTCGTTTTAAGAAACGCTTACATTTCAGGACAGGAAGCGGAAATAGATTTGAAAGGCGGGATCAGGAAGTTGAGTTTTAAACGCTAGCTAGCTGCTGTACGGATTACTGCAGTGACTGGGGACTACAGGAGCTTGGACTTTTTACTGGATTGGTATTTCTTATATTTTTTAATAAATAATGATATGAAATATATAAATAGTATATAGGGGAATAGATGACACCTGGGGTATAAATCTGCAAGCGCGCTGGTTAGTTAGCATGATGTGTGCGCTAGCTGTATGGAATTTGCTTGTAATGTAAAAATCCTTATTATTATTAATGTTATTTATTTTATATTCCGCGTCTGGTCATTTTTGTATATTTTACCTCTTCATATTTCAAACTGTTGTCTGGCTCATATTGGTCATTGGCTCTCAGGTTCGCTTTCACATTCCTCGTGAGAGCTTTCGCTTTCCCTGGTGATGATTTGTAAGTGTGAAATGAATGGCAAATGACACCAAATATATAAACAGACACATTTTCTAGCTTTTATTTACAAATCTGGCTTTTTTTTATGAGTATTGAAATCAAGTAAACACGTTATTTAAATCAAATAAAATAAGTTTGGTTCAATATTTTAGCTTGAGATTACGTCATATAAAACGTTGGACTAAACAACGTGTAGAAACGCGGGGGTGTTCTGATTTATTGAAAGCATTTTTATAATATCTGAAACTCATTAAAGTTAAACATTTGGACCTTAAATATTTCTGTACTGTGTGTATATCTTCATTCTATTTTACTTTATAAATTAAAGGGGTGTTTATGTATAATCAATAAGAAGATAAGTGATCTTATACCCCCTTTGAGGTGAAAGTATTAGGACTGTGTCGTTCGGCTCTCGGAGTTGATTCTTTTGGGTTATCTCTGGGAATCGACTCATGATTCGATTCTTCTCTGATCTTTCTCTCTCTCTCACCTAAATTATTGCTATTCCATCTATGTACAGTAGACTACACAGTGAAACGAAACAGGACAAGGTAGTAGAGGCTTTTACTTGTCATTAATACACTAAAGCACAGCAATAAATTTTACTTTCCATAGGGTCAGAGTGCAGAGTCATCCATGATACAGCACTCAGAATCACAGAAGGTTAAGGGCCTTGCTCAAGGGCCCAAGAGTGGCAAATTGGCAATAGTGGGGCTTGAACCTCTGACCTTCTGATCAGTAACTCTCCACTGAGGTGCTACACAAGAAGACAGGAGTCAGGAAAAGCAGAACGACACAAATCTAACTGGGGCATGACTTTAAGTACACATGCAGGTCGTGTTATCGCTCAGCGGTGTCAAACTCAATCATAGAGGGAGCCAAATTTAAATACTAAGACTAAGTAATTAGAGTAATTAATAAATAGAGTAAATAAAGCGGTCATAATGTTAGAAAGTGGCAATTAGTTTGTTTTTTGTAAGTCAAGCAGTACATTCTGCTCTTATGCACATTCACCCAAAACATCCCTGGAATCTTCTTTTGTCTGGCATTTCATTAAAGTTTGGGGTTAAGTTCTGTGCTGTGGTAACTCTTAGGATAGGACACTGTTGACTTGAATATTTAGAACTTCTTGTCACTAATTTTGAACGGGAAGCAAATGTGCAATACACTTATCTATTTTTTTGTTTTTCCTCTGTCCTGTCAGTGCGATCTTGAGGAAGGGGAAACACATATACACCAGCAATGTCGTCAACATCACAGAAACACAAGGAGTTTGTGGCCGAGCCAATGGGTGAGAAGCCGGTGATGGCACTCGCTGGAATCGGAGAAGTGCTCGGAAGGAGGCTGGAGGAAAAAGGCTTCGATAAGGTGAGCAAACTTGTCATTTTAATCACTGAGGAAACGTGTTTGGGATCGTTCTGTAGCTACAGTAGGTGCGCACAGACTAAACATCAACTTTTGGCTGCCGGCCACCAGGGCGGATTATCCGTCTCCTCATCACTGTCCTTTACATCTGCCGCTTTTAACCCAACTACCTGCATGGGTTCCCTCATCACATCCATAAACCTCCTTTTCGACGTTCCTTCAGCATTCTCCTACCGATATACCACCCCCACCCCCTCATTTTTTAAGTCCCCGTTGTTGTTACTATTAAAACAGTCAGATATTTGAACGTTTTCCTGCCAGAGCTGCTGTTGTAGAAAATTGAGCAACAGCTTCTGTCAGTTTGGAGATAAAAGGATTTAGCATCTTTATGGTGGGATACAGATGTAATGAAGCACCATGTGGCTCCAGAAAGAGCCCCAATTTGTTCACTTTCAAGCATAAGCCAACCCAAACCATTGATACATGTGCATTTACACAAGATGTCCTCCTGTAATCAAAGGAAACAAAACATGTTCTCAGAAGTTTTATTAAAGCTGCGTTTATAGTTTGTGGTAATGCGCATGTATTAGAGAGTTTGCGAGTAGAATAAAGCTAATGATGCTTTTACTTTCTGTTCTCCTCCCAGGCGTATGTTGTTCTTGGACAGTTCCTGGTGCTGAAAAAGGACGAAGAGCTGTTTCGGGAATGGTTAAAGGATACCTGTGGGGCGAACTCGAAACAGCAAGGCGATTGTTATGGCTGCCTTCGGGAATGGTGTGACTCCTTCCTGTGATTAGGTTTTGTTGTTTTTCTTTGGTTTTTTTTTTTCTTGTTTTCCCTTTCCGGAAAGATGTATTCGTAGTCAGCACAGCTTTGGCACTACAACCTGAGTAACCGAGTCACACACACACACACAAATGATGATTATATTGCCTTGTCTGTTTTTATGTACTTGATCTTCACAGATTTTTTTTTTGCGGCAACATTTTATTGTTTTTATACTAACTGCCTGTTCAAAAAGACAGAACCTGTTTATTCGATGCTATTCACGCCATGCATGTAGCTGTTCTGAATACGGGGCTCCTGTTGCAGATCATATAATCGCGAGTTAAAGCTGCACCACCCGGATGGTTTTTCTTTAGGAAACGGGCGACATGTTTTTACGACCTAGTACCTTCAGGATGTTGGAGTCTCCTTTTCATTTCGAAACACGAGTTTTAATTGAAAAAAAAAAAATTGTTATCCGTCATTAACCTGAAGGATGTTTTAAGAGGATAATCAAAATAAACGTGATTCAGATGAACGGCTGTGATGTTTTTATGTCCCAGTGCTTTTATTCATTCATACAGAATGTATCGAAATTACTGATTGCTCTGTGTACAACATGATTAAGGTTTTTCACTTAGCAAATATTCTACTTCTGAAAAGTAATCGGAAAAAAAACATTGCAACACTGGCAACTATTTACTGCGAAAGTGAAAACAGATGAAATACAACATCTTTTGTGTGTCATGCATTTTAGTTTTGAATAAATTGTACTTTCATCCGACTTCCTCTGTTACTTCTGCAACGGATAATGTCATGGATTTACATATTATTTTTCATCATCATCAAACCTGAGTTACTCTTACGTACTTTTAAATATCTATTTATTAATGATAGAAGGATAGATAGATATACACATATACTCAATATGGAAGGAAAGATTCATATCTGCACCTCTGAACAGCCCATGTAACATTTATTTATTGTTAAGTCCACTCTTCTGGGAAGATGTTCCACCAGTTTTCAGAGTGTGCTTGTGGAGATGTGTGCTTATTAAGTTGTAGGTGAGATGAGGAGGCCTGTGGTGCATTCAGCATTCTAATTCATCCCAAAGATGTTTAGTAGGTTTGAGGTCAGAGCTCTATATTGGGAGATCTTCCACTCCAACCCATGCAAACCATTATGTTCATAGAACTCACATAGATGTTTGGGTCTTCTAGTTTAATTGAAGGGAAAATGCAATTCTACTGCATCCTAGACGTCCGATGCAATTGTGTGCCTCCAACTTTGTAGAAAAGGTTTGTTGAAGAACCACATATGGCTGGAAAAGTCAGCTGTCCCAGTACTTTTTATCAATATAGTGTATGTCTACCACAGTATCTTGAACACAAATTCAGACTTTAATCTGTTATTTGATGGTATTTATACACCTTCAAATCTGGTAAACAGTGTAGTAATTACAGCACATTGTATATGTGTTATAAGACAGATACTAATTGATGTGATGATGCAGGTGAAAGTTACTTCTGTTAGAGTACTTGTGATAGTTTGACTTAGTTATAGCTGTATTATATTAATTGAATACTTTGTTCCTACATAATTACATTAAAGCAAGGGGAAAAAAAATCTTATTTGACAAAATCTTAATGGTCTCTTCACTCACCAGCCAGACATGCTTCTTTAAAAGCTTCTTGACTTGAATGTAATTTTACTTTTTAAAACCTGATTAGTTTTGTTATTTAATTTTTACTTTCAATTATTTTCAATGTTGTATAATTATTTTCCCCAGGTAAACTTATTTACTACATTAGCCTTATAATAGCCTCAACTAATGACGAGAACTTTTTTTTTGTTTTTATTGTGATGAATGTCACATAACTGGTTTATGTATTATATAAAGCATAACACATTCTTAGTTGTATGAGTTGGTAATCTTGAAGAAGCACTACTAGATTTCTTGGTGATATCTTTTATTTTTCATTTAAATTTGTCTGCAGTATTTCTGAAACCCCAAATTGATCACAAGGGTTTTTTAGGGGAGAATTTACAGTGTTTGGTATCATAAACAATGATCTTTTTATTAGCTAACAGTCATCTCTTATTCTGCATGTGAGACGGCTGTTGGCTACTTCCATTTCAGAAAAAAACCCTTGCCATGTGTTCCAGATGATTTTTAAGTATAATTATTATATAGATTAATGTGTCTCAGTTTGGCCCAAAAAAACCCACCTTTCGTTCCCTTGACTGAAATCTACACGCATACAGAGATACTTAAAAACAAGAATAAAAACTTAAGGAATTTATACATTTTATAGACCGTGGGGGAGAAAAAAAGCATGTTACTTGATTGTGTAATTAAAATAACCATAATAATAAAAACATCCAACCACAGAAATTTTCATTTTCATTGGTTAGAAAAATTATGTGCTTGCATATGTGCGTGTAGTATGTGTGTGTTCACCATTTACACCATGTAGTATAGTTACGTTTGCGTCATTGCTTTCTACCTAATGTACACCTGCCTAATAAAATGGATAGGTAACGTCTCTCAAAGATCACGAAGAAACAGCGTAGCACAAAATGTCCTCACAAATTATGGATGTTAAACCTTGACTATATTCGAATAATCAAATTCCAGCTCCAGAAATTTAAAACTCACATTATTTGGTGTTGTGTATGTATGTGTGTATATGTATGTGTGTGTGTGTGTGTGTGTGTGTGTGTGTGTGTGTGTGTGTGTGTGTGTGTGTGTGTGTGTGTGTGTG
>JAAIIK010000099.1:526323-546073 GCA_014706435.1 Silurus glanis
GTGTGTGTGTGTGTGTGTGTGTGTGTGTGTGTGTGTGTGTGTGTGTGATGAGCATACACAAATCAATCATCTAAACGAGGCTAATTCAATTCTTGTCGATTTAATGCTCAGAGGAGAGCACAGAAGAACTTTTTCTCCCTGAAGGGGTTCTCTGAGGTGGGCACCGGGGTGATAAGGGGGTCCTCACAGGCATGGGCATCGCAGTAAGCCATCAAGTCTGCGGCTGCCTTCGATACCTGATAAAGCAAGAGCAAGGACATCAAATAATGTTTGATTAAGCCAGTTTCTTAATATCTAGGACAGTGGTTTCCTAGAGGTGAGTTGAAATAAAGTGTTTCAGGAGATCGTCAAAGTGACTGCATAAGTAGGACAAGTCAGAAGAACTTTTGAAATGAAAACAGGAAAAAATGCAATATATACAATATATTTAGTACAATTGCACGATTTAGCCCAAATACACTCAATTAGCTGAGAAAAGTTTGATCTCTGGTGCTTGCTTCCTTGGTTCTAAATTGTGCACAAAATGAATTATTTAAAATTGACATTTGAAAGCTTGACAATGGCAATTGAAAGATATAAAAAGAATGGGTCCTTTATATAAATAAATATAGAAAATCCCAGTCATAAACAACAATACTTTTTTTCCATTAACATTAAAGGTTCTTATTAAAAGTTTTATCTTCCACCATATATTGAACCTTTTATGAAACCTTCATGATCCAAATTACTACCAAAGACTTATGGAAGTGACAGATACCAATCACACAACATTTGGTACTTACATTAAAAGTAAACAATTTTTTATATGACTGGGATAAAAATAAACCTCACAGTTTTTAACTGTGCAATAATAACAATAATAACGTGTTTTATGCAATGAATGTGCAATAACAATAATTTAAAACCGTGCAATACTACTACTTATTAGTAGACTCTTTTTCTTCTTTTGTATTTATACATTGTGTTGTATATACTGTTTTATGTTTCTGCTTTTTATATATTTGCACATTTCATATTCTTTGCTGCTGTAAAACAGAAATTTCCCCACTGTGGGATGAATAATGTTATATCTTATTTTATCTTATCTAAAAAAAAAACCCCACCAGAATCTTGTATGTTTAACATTTGAATTTTGCAACCCAGAAACAAACATGGCGTAAATTTTTACATTCACAGATGGACACTGGATGTACACTGATGTTTTAAACTGAGACTAGCGAATGTTGCCTTTAATTTGCCATGTGTGCATCACGTGATCATATGAACAATGCCTCGCTGGTGGCCGATGCTCACACGCCTCACGCATCAAATATAATCCAAGGATGCTTGTCATTTCTATTTTATTTCAACTGAGCATTCTTTTTTTCATTTCCCTGCTTCCTCTTTTCACTTCCTAGCTCCTCTAACTGAGGAAAGCGAGGTAAAGATGCGAATGAACATGTTGGTGTTTTAGCATGAACAAGATTATTTAATGATTTATTTAGTGTTTTGTATTCATTCTGACTCTAAAACATTCAGAGTGGTGGAGTTGATGCTTCATATGTTTACAGATGAATGTGGTTTTGTGTGCGTGTGTGTGTGTGTGTGTGTGTGTGTGTGTGTGTGTGTGTGTGTGTTTGTTGACCTCACTGATTACGAATCTTATTTTTGTGTTGCTGCCATTGACTTTGCTACATGTTACAGCAAACAAACCCCCAAAAACTTTAGCACAGGAAACACCTGCGTATCCTTGCTCTAAATGCTCTTGCTCTTGTATCTCCTCTCTTGATGATTCGTATTCCTGTACTGAATTAATTTGAAATCCTTAAACATGGAGGATTTCTTGGCCCCTTGCTGAATGAGGTAGGATCGAGGAACCCAGGAGGTATCAGTTATAGTTATTGCTTTCGATTCCAAAACTATTGAAAGAGATGAGCATTACACACCAAGCATGTATCGTGCATACTTAAATTTTGGTTTCTTTCTTTAAACGACTGTGTGACCTGTGTATTCATTAGGGGATCGAAAAATTAGGCCATTCGTATTAACCCGATTCCAGATTTGTGATATGTGTAATTCTAATTAGTCTGCGAGTCCACGGGTGAAGAAAAGGTTTTTTTTTTTAAAAAAAAAAAAACAACAATAACTCGTGTCTCACCTTGATCCGACAGAAACTAGCTTCAATCTTCAGCTGTTCCACCAGCTTCCTTGCCTGACCGACACTCATGGTGCTGTTCACAGGGGTGTCACCTTTCATCCTGCCATGCACAGAAATCCATGCAATGGCAAAAAATTTAACAAAAAAGCAGCACTAGTATAAGACTATTATTGTACACAAGTTACATTTGAATAATGTTACGAATGTACATTAATTTGTATGAATTGTACATCCTTAATTGCCAAAGGGACATCAATGAATACCTCAGTGAATCAATTTCGCTTCGTTAATTATTATACGCAATGGTAATGTTTACAGAAATCTCTTAGGTTTAGATGCGAATGGAAGGCCAGCCTCTCTTCCACCACTTAGTTGGATCGCTTGACTTGCCCTTCCCTCAAGAGACTCATCCCCACTACCTTCATTTACTACTTCCTTTCTAAATCCAGCCTCGCATGGAAAACCTTAACTTCACCTTGATAAGTGACAATCTGAACACAATCAATTGCGCAATACTATAAAAACACTGAATTCCTTAAGTCCGTTTAGATCTATTCCTACTGTACAGTTTCACGATTTATACCTAGGACAGGATCTGAGATTTATATTTATAGCTCAATTAATATGAACTGCTTTGTTCAGCAAGCAAATCAAGAATACTAGATCCTAAGTGAGTTGTATTACCCACCATCAGAATGCACAATGCTGCTGGCTTTTCCCTTTCATACATGATAAACAGTTACATCATTATGTTTCTGCTGCATATTTTCATTTGTTTTCTAGTTAAGATATCATGAATTGGCTGCAGGGGATGAACTGGGCCGAACGTGTCCATGGCCACTCGTAACTAATCAACTGATTACAAATCGAATTCGACAAAAATGAACTGAATAAAATCTCGATGAGCATCATATATGAAAATAGCATTTTCAGATTTCAGAAGAAAAGAAGGATGGAAGAAGGAGGAGATGGAGGGGAAAATAGACCACTCGAGATTTTTTTCGGAATTTTTCCACAATCTCCTCATTTTTCCTCCAAAATCCTACCCTTGTTGTGTTCCTCTTCTGGTGCTCGCCCTCCTCTTCTCTCCTTATTCCTTTTTTCCACCGTGAGTGTTTTGCCTTTCAGTGTAGCCGGACCCCACCCTCACTGACAGTGTGGATGCTTCCCCGTTCTGTCCAGTCCAGTGCACTGCAATTCTGCTACACTGAGCATCAGGCTTTTGATGGATGCATTAAAAAAAAAAAACGCCCCTCTGCAGTGAGTGGAACGAGCCAGAAAGGGCCTGGGGGGCTTTACTATTCTGCAGGTTGGTCTGTACCATTTCTGCTCCAATTAGGTAGGATAAGGGGGAGGTGATGTGTGCTTGGATGAAAATACCCAGCACGAAGGCAAACGGTATAAATGATAAGCACTTGCTTTTTGGCATTAAACCAAAGTGCTTTAAAAGCTGTTTGGGTTTGGTGTGTCTATTTTTTGTGCATCAGTAAATCCTGCTTCTCAAGGCTCTCGTTACCATGGGAACTGCTGCAGTCTCAGCCTCTTTGTGTAAATGTGTGGCTCCATTTTGCTTCAGTGGTCTCTCCCACTCAGATATTACCGCTCACTCCATCTCCATATGGCCACATTAACATCTCTGCCTATTCTCCTCCCCCCATCATCCATTCCAGCTCATGTTACATTTATGAACACTTATGTATGCTAAGACTGTGTATGTGGAAATGCCTCCGAGCTAACAGGCATATCACAGGTTGCATGATATTTTGCATGATATTTTGCATGATATACTATAATATATATGAAAACTAACTAACGCATAATGCACAACAAAGTTTTGGAATAATACCTACCCTTGAATATTTGCCATATGCTTCAGGAACTTTCTGATTTTCTGTATTTAAATGGCAAGACCAAAGATTACACACACACACACACACACACACACACACACACACACACACATATGTATATGAGTGTAACGGTACACAAAATCCATATACCTCAGGTTTTACAGTTTTTCTCAGTTGCATTTTGATGATTTTGTTTGTGAACAATGACAAAGAGACTTTACATTCTGATGGGAATGAGATGTTCATTGACAGAAATACTTACTTTTGAGAGAAGAAATAAGGATTTTGAGAAATGTTCAGGCTTTTGCAAGAAATCCAATGTATTGTGCTGTTTGTACAAATTGTTTTGAGAAATGCACTTACTGGCTTGCAAATATTAAGTATGAATCAAGAAACGCTTTAAATCAACTGAGAATAACATAATATTTATCTGAAAAATGCTAATGGAAATATAAAAAGTCAGACAGACAGATAGATAGATAGATAGATAGATAGATAGATAGATAGATAGATAGATAGATAGATAGATAGACAGATAGATAGATAGATAGATAGATAGATAGATAGATAGATAGATAGATAGATAGATAGATAGATAGATAGATAGACAGATAGATAGATAGATAGATAGACAGCATAAGAAAATAAAAAATAAAAAAGCTGCTTTTTACTTTAAAAAATAAGCATATTTTTGCTTGGGGGGGGGGGTCTGGTATATGCTTTGTTTATGCTAAACAAAGCATAAGATATTATACATGCAAATTAGTAGATTAGTAGCTTAGTAGTTAATACTCTGAATTACTGATTGAAAGATTGGGGGGTTGAAGCCCCAGTATTGCCAAGATGCAACTTTAGGGCCCTTGAACAAGGCCCTTAAATCTCTGTGCTCCAGGGGTGCTGTATCATCTCTGACTACAGCTTTGTAAAATCGCCGGGATACGTAAAGAAAAAATAACTTTGCTGTGACAAGTAGAAAACCTCTCTCCTCACTGTGAAAAGGTACAAACTGACCTACAAACCATTTACTCAGTCCTTAGTTATTTATGTCTTTCATAATTCCTTTTCTCATTTCCTTGCTTGTTATTTTCTCCATGTACAACGACCAGACATCACTTTAGGGCCACCAATCAGGCATAACATTATGACCACCTGCTTAATATTGTGATGGTCTCCCTTTTGCTTCGCTCCCCACATGCATCAATGAGCTTTGGCCGCCCATGACCCTGTCGCCGGTTCACCACTGTTCCTTCCTTGAAGCACTTTTGATAGATACTGACCACTGCAGACCAGGAACATCACACAAGAGCTGCAGTTTTGGAGATGCTCTGATCCAGTCGTCTAGACATCACAATTTAGCCCTTGTGTCAAACTCACTCAAATCCTTACACTTTCCCATTTTTCCTGCTCCTAACACAGAGATACACAGCGACGAAATGCATTTTAGCATCAACCAAAAGTACAAATAGTAGCAATTGTGCAAGATAAGTGCAGATAAATATGTAAAAAGACATGTATTGTATGTACAACTGTACAGACGTTATACACTGTTTATAACAGTGTCTTAGCGGTGTAGTGTAGAGTTCATTAGGGTGATGGTGGATGGAAAAAAAATCAGTGTTATTCACAGCATTATAATGCAATTATGTTATGCCTGGTCGGTGTATATTACGTTATTCATAACTGCTTTTATATCTGCATGGTAGCCATGACAGCTAAGGCAGCACGTTTGCGTGTAGTTTTTGTCCCTCCACGCTTTCCGTATTTGAAGTCTAGCCGCAGTGCTAGCAACTATTTAGTGCTAGCATTGTTACTTTCGCTTCCGGCATGGGGGGATTTGTCTCCATTAAATGGTGAGTATGCGAATATTTCTCACTCTACAGTCCTACGTTTTCGTTTTTATTCATTCAGATGATGAATACAATTTAAACAGTTTTCATTGAATACAAATGAAACAGTTTAATCAAGTAGTATTTAAGAAATGTTAGATACCCAGAAGCCCAATCACACTGATGAGATGTTGATGATAATGATCTCTAATGTCCTAAAGTGCTGTTCGATTACTGCAATTAATGAATAATAATTGTTTGAAAGTGTATAGTCTTTATATAGGATGTGAACTCTTAGTGTTTATTATTGCTGGTCAGGAGGACATTGTGTACCCGCCCATGTGACAGTGTTCAAGCTGTCAGTGTGAATTGATCAGTTTATGGGGACACACCTTTCAGGATTTTTCTTTTTTTTTAGCAATGAACAATAAGAAAGTAAATGGAACAGTCGATCCGAATAAAATCATTATTCAATGCACATGCAAAACAAAATCAGTTCTTCTAGGAGCATGGTTTCTAAAAGAACTTGACAGGTAGGTTGCTTCAAAACATCTTGGACAACAAACCACATGTAGACTTCCTCAAATCCTTCTGTATCTTCAGATAATCCCTGACGGACTCGATGGGCCAAAAAAGATGACTTCCAAAACTATTGTTTTTCTCTATGCATGATGGATGAAGGATCTGCCTGTGTTTCTCAGCATTGAGAACACCATCAATCCTGACCGAATCTCGTACTGCGTATGCAGAAATGCAGCTCTAAAACTTGCAGGAAACCGCCACCATGCTTCACTGTTGCCTGCGGCTCATCAGTGCCATTTTTCTGCCTCCAGTTCTTATGTTTTCATGCATAGTTGAATCGCTTAGCCTAGTTTTCATGTCGGAGGTTTGGCTTTTTGATTGCAATTCGTCCATGAAAACCACATTTGACCAGACCTCTCCACACAGAAGATGGTTTTTTCCTGGGTCCCACTGGTTTCCTCCATTTCTTTGCAGATGGGCGATGTCCGATGTTGAAGGGAAGTAAGAGTGATGTGTCTTTCATCCACTGCATTAATTTTCCGTGGTCGACCGTTTCGTCTACGGTCTTCAAAAGCCTGTTTATTTGTGCTTTTTCCAAAATAGCTTGAAGAGCACATCTTGAAAACCTGAGTCTGCTTTGAAATCTTTGCCTTGGTGAGACTTTGCTGATGCAGTAGAACTGCCTTGTGATTTTGGATCCTGATTTTTTTCTCAAACATGCCTCCTACACAGCTGTTTCTGTTTCAGTTCATGATTTAGTTTTAACCTACATATGAAATTGGTACTGGACTCTGATCTTACAGAATCCCTGACTAAATATCGATGTGATTTGGATTTCTCTTCTTTTCATTTGCTTTCCGTTTTTTTCATTGCTAAAATGAACAAAAAATATTAAAAATTATTTAAATTATTATTATTATTATTTTTTAAATAAAAACAGCTTTTTTCCCCTAGAACTACTTAAAACTTTAACACAGTACTGTATACACACTTCAGGGTAGGGTGGCCAAATGTTTTCCTATTAAGTGCCAAAATTCAAAATAAATGTTGCTGTATATTATATTAATTATATGATGTTCCTCTTATGTATGATGCCATAATATTTCAAAATAAATAAATGAAACGAAAAACATGACTCTTTAATCTGCTTAACTGATGCAGTTTAGCTTTTAAAGTTTTACTCTCTATTTCAGATAAACTTATAGTACGATGAAAACATACAAATCATTCATTAATGAAGATATTCCCATTTATAATACAGTAAAGTCAATTCCTAATACAGCGTATTGAAGCTATAAGGAATACAGCCATTACACTTGTAATATCAGTAAGTGACCTCTAATGAGAAACATGAATCTGGTCTTTATTTTTTCAAAGTTTTTGCTAAAATTGGCTTATTCCAATTGAATTATTTTCTCTCAGATAAACTTAGATAAAAATAGTAAAATAAAGATAAATAAATCTTAGATAAAGTTAGATGACAAATAGATATGCAGATATTTTACATATGCTTTATGTGCATGCTTTTCTACTTTATTTCATTGTTTCTTATATACACTTATATTTAATTTACATTTTTTGTATCTTAAAAATAGATTTATTAAAAAATTTTTTTTTTTATATTAAATTACAAATGAAGACCTGTGGACTTGCATTGTTATGAAAAGAAAGGTCACAGTTCTTCTAAAAAAAATCAATTAGAAAATGATTAGTGGCAGCAGCCTCACATCCACAGGGTCCTGGGTTCGATCTTGGATTATTGTCAGTGTTAAGTTTTGTGCCCATCTGTGTTTCTTCTGGCTTCTCTGGTTTCCTCCCACTTATCCCAGTGGGTGGATTGTTTATAGTTTTTGTCCAAATCCAGTCAGGATGTGTTCCTGCCTCATGCCCAGTATTTCCTGCATAATCTCCAGATCCACCATGACTCATGACCATGAATAAAGTTCTTGCTGAAGATAAATAAAATCAATTCTATCTAAACACGATTTTCATACATTCTACCGAGCAAATGCCGAAGGTTTAGAGTTCGATGTAGAAGTAGTTGTTGTTTCTGTAAAGACCTAGAAGCCTTCAGGAGCATACTTTGTGTCTGTTTTTTTTGTTTGTTTTTACTATAATTTACAGTATTTAATGTTTATTTCTCTTGTTCTTGATCACGACAGCAATCGGATAAGAAGACACCAGTCAGCCATCATATGCTCAAAACGAGTACCGGATTAGACCCTGCATTTGGAAGTTCAAACCTCTGATTCTCAGACCGCACAATGAAGAGAACCAGTCAGAAATAACAAAATAAAGTTCTGCACGTGTCTTGAGTGTGTATGCAGAGTTTAAGGCATTTAGTCTCGACCTGATTAGTCAGACGGAGGACTGAATCGGATGGACTCGATGATGGGTCCGGTTCTGGTCTGGCTCCAGGACGTGGCGGCTGTGACTCTGCT
This sequence comes from Silurus glanis, assembly GCA_014706435.1. Lineage (NCBI taxonomy): Eukaryota > Metazoa > Chordata > Actinopteri > Siluriformes > Siluridae > Silurus > Silurus glanis. Next base: position 535,100 of record JAAIIK010000099.1, read on the forward strand.
GAGAGCTCGCCGGACGCTGCTGCGGGCTGCCATTTTCCTCTGCGTGGTGGTGCTGCTGCTTTGGGTGTCGGTCTTCTTGTATGGCAGCTTCTACTACTCCTACATGCCCAGCGTCAGCTTCTCTACACCTGTAAACTACCGGTACAGGTACAAGCTGTTTTGTTTCTGTTAGCCATGTTGTTTATAGATGAATAGGTGAATTAGCATGTGGAGTTTTTTCACAGTTTGGGATTGTAATGTTAGTATAGGTTATATATCGTGCACCTTTTGTTTGAAACCATCCATTTATCATGTGATCAGAAATAATGGAACATGTAACGTGCAGGTGTTTCCTGTTGCCCAAACTTGCCCTGTTAGACTGTTTAAACAAAGAATTATTCCGAATGTATGCTTTAAGTTTGAGCTTTGAGTTTCCCCTGTGAAGGCTGCATGATAGACCAACATACAGACAAGAGAGCAATTTTACAGCAAACTGGGGAAATTGAAGTCATTGCACAAGCATTGGCATACTTGGTGTACCGCAGAGCAGACGCTGAACTCGTTCAAAGAGACACCTCATCATGTAGTAAGATAAAGTCCTGTAACACATTGCCAGCACAACACAGAATTTTATCAGGGAAACTGGAAGGTTTTAGACTGGCTACTAGTTAACCATTAGTGTTCAATTGAGCATTCAATTCCCAGACGAGTGAAACCTCTTCAGAGATATATAAAATCACCTCAAAGATGCTACTGTATAAGCCTGGGCTTCACCAAAAATAGGATGTAACAGTTTAGTGATGTACATGAATCACTGGGTTGATGCATTTATTTAAAGCAGGGGATATGCAACCAATAATAAAGTGCTATTTACTTTGAGGCTGTAGGTTTCCAGTAGTTTTCCTCACTGAAAGATTGGGTGGTTTGAGGTGCCATGTTAAAAATTTAATAATGATTAATTATATGTAAAATGTATAATTATATATTTGAATCTTTTGTTTCAGAAGCGATTGTGATTCTCTCGAGTCTGTTCTTTGTTCCTTCCCAATGGCTAACGTCTCTCTCCTAAAAAATGGAAAAGAGCAGGTAAGATCCTCGCATTGATTGCTTATTCCTTCTACAAACAAACTGTAAAGCTTTACAGTGGTTAAGGGGGTTCAAGACCCGGTATCACCAAGCTGCCACTCTTGGGCCCTTGAGCAACGCCCTTAATGCTCTATGCTCCAGGGGGCGCTGTATAATGGCTGACCCTGTGCTCTGACCCCTCAGCTTCTGAACAAGCTGGGATATGCGGAGAAAAGAATTTCACTGCTGTCATGTATAAGTGACAAATAAAGGCTTTTCTAGAGGCCACACATCTGTCAAAAAACAGTTCAAAAGCAATTAATTCTGTCTGTGCCGTAGGTGCTGATGTACGGTCAGCCTTATCAAATCTCGCTCGCGCTGGAGATGCCTGAATCGCCTGTTAACGAGCAGCTCGGCATGTTCATGATCAAGATGTCCTGTTACACCAAAGACGGAAAAACCGTTTCCACCGTGGCCCGCTCTGTGAGTAAGAATTACAGTTCGGTCTTTTACGGTCCTCTGTGGATGATGACAGCTGTTGATAAGTTTGTGGTCCAGTTGTTTAGATGCTGTGGCGTATTTGGGTCAATGAAAAGAACCGATTTCTAATCAAACTACTATAACAAAATTAAAAAGCCCACTAGAGGGCGCCCTGTACTTCAAAATTCTAGTAGGGGAAGGAGTAGTTTACTGGTTAAGGCTTTAGAATTTGGACCAGAAGGTCTAGTTCAAATTCCAGCACCACCAAGCCAAGCTGCCACTGCTGGGCCCTTGAGCAAGGCCCTTACCCTGAACCGCTGGTTATTGTAAGTCCCTCTAGATAAGCACGTCTGCCAAATGCCATAAATGTAAATGTAGTATGTAGAATATCACCAGTGCAGCATATCTACTGATTTTTTTCAGCCCCAATGCAGTAAATGGTAACATCTAATATAGCAGGATGCTACTGTGCAGCACTGTGGGCTAATTAAAGGTTTTAAGCACTTCTTGGAAAAATATGATGTATTTATAATATTTTGAATACATATGAACAAATCGAATAAAATAAACATTTGACAAAAGTGAGGCAAAACCTCCCTAAATGAAAAAGTCTTATTTTTTTTTTTAAGCATAAATAAAATTCAGATTTAGTACACAATAAAAATGGCGTCTAGCCTAAACCAAATCGTCGCACCTTAATACAGTCGAGTCGGTCCATACGCAAAATCCTTTATTCCAGACTCCAGAACTTCTTCTGCAGCTGTCCCAGTTCATTCACAGTTATATAAAGCATGTGATTGTTCGCTTAAATACATGTTTCTTGCCTTGTATAGTTCTGTCATTGCTGCTATTTTAAACCTGGAATCAGAATTATACGTGCAACTGTGTGTTTTCCCATCAGGCCATGCTGCATTATCGCTCCAGTCTCCTGCAGACCCTCAGCACCTTGGTGTTCTCCCCGGTGTTGCTCACAGGTTTGTCAGAGCAGAAGCAGCTTATAGAGGTGGAGCTTTTCTCAGACTACAGGTCAGACTCGGTGAGTACGGAGGAAAAAAAAGAAAAAATACGGACACGTGTGATTTTAGCAAATTTGAGTGGAATGTGTTAAAGCTGTTTGACCTTTTTTGAGAGTATTTAAAGTCTAATAAGCCTCATGATTTATTTATTTTTTTATTCAACTCGATGCATAGACAACAATACGATGCATTAAAGCTGCGAAGATGCAATGCGAAAACGATTCCCCCCATTACGACGCACTGCGATCAGATTTCGATTCGATTCCATGCAATGCGATTCAATGGAGAAAATAAGATGCTCAATTTATTTAAGTGCCTTCTGACTTCTAAAGCACCGCCCTTTCAAACACAAACGCCTTTGTAGCGTAACAAAAAGAAAAAAGATGAAATAAAGCCAGATGTTCTTTTCCTGTTCTGTCTCCAGGAAGATGCAGCTCTACCTCTGCCATGTTAATCTGTATTTTATGTGACTCTCAGGACACGCCTCGGTCTCCGTAGTGATGTGATGCGTCATATTCACGTAGCAGCGGCGGTGCTGAGAGAACGCGCTCGAGAAACCGTTTAGCGAAGAGAAATCAATCTACATATCAAATATTGGTTACAAATCATTGGTCTCTTTTGAAATAATAAAAGTATAGTGCATCTACTAATAATTATTTATCTTTATTGATCTTACTGGGATTTATTGTAAATAGGTCACTTATGCAATTCTGATTAGATGTTAACTGCATTTCATTGGCTCTGTATGACAAAGTTTAATCTAATCTAATTATAATCTAATAATCTAATAAAAATATATAAATAAATACAACGTTTTACCGATGCAAATATGTTAAAAACGATGCATCGTGATACAAATACCAGCTTGTATCCGATCCACACTTTTTTAAACCGATGCGTCACATCGTTAACTTTTATGCCGATGCACCGAGGCGAATCAGTGAATCTTACCATCTGTAGGCTCCAATAATCTTAGATTTCATAGATGTTCTCAGTTACTTTGATATTCTCTTTTACTTTGCAGTATCATCCCACTATCGGGGCTGTGATAGAGATCCAGTCTCGGCGTGTTCAGATTTACTCTGCCCAGCTTCGGATCCACGCCTACTTCACTGGGATCAGGTGTGAACCATGTTCAGCTTTCACACTCATTTCATTAACCTTATTGAATTCTTCTTCTTCTTCTTCTTCTTTTTCTTCTTTTCTGCTCCAGTTTGGGGTCACCACAGCGAATCATCTGTTTCCATATCACCCTGTACTCTTCACCTCCCTCTCATCATGTACTCTTTAATTGCTTTATGTACTGTTTCATAAATAAACTAAATAATTTTTTTTTTAATAAACAAACAATTAAATAATACACTATATTGCCAAAAGTATTGGGTCACCTAGTCATAAGTCCTTTTTGAGCATCGCATTCTACATTTATTTTCAATTTGCTCATATAATTGCCTCCACTCTTCTTGGTAGATGTTCCACTAGATTTTGGCGTGTGCTTGTGAAGATTTTCGCTCATTCAGACACAAGGGTGTTTAGTAAAATCAGGTAGGTGAGGTGAGAAGGCCTTTGGTGCAGTCAGCGTTCCAGTTCATACCGAAGTTGTTCAATAGGGATTAGATCAAAGCTCTAAAGCGGGAGATCTTCATGGAGTTTGTTTTGTGCATTGTCATGCTTGAACAGGTTTGGTTCTCCTAGTTCAAGTGAAGGGAAAATTTCATGCTCCTGCATCCAACGACATCCTATAAAATTGTGTGCCTCCAGCTTCCCGATAACACTTTGGGAAAGAACCACATATGGCTGGGAAAGTCAGGTGACCCAATACTTTTGGCAATATATTATAGCATATTATTAGTCTGACCAATTATTACCGCATTAAAGTTTTTAATCTCAGCCTATTCCTTTGTGTTGTCATTCCACAGATACCTCTTGCATAATTTCCCTCTAACATCAGCAGTCATCGGAGTTGCCAGTAACTTCACATTCCTCAGCTTTATTGTGTTGTTTAGTTATCTGCAGTTCATCTGGGGAGGATTGTGGCCTCCAGAGCAGGTCAGAATCCAGGTATGCCATCTACACTCTTTTACAAATCCGGATGTTCCTGTCCCAGATGACAAGTTGCAGTCAGTTCCTGAATTATAGTTTTGCTCAGTTGCTTTGGAGCAATTTTTGCAAACCATTAAGTGCATTACTCAAAACAATTTGTACAAACAGTACATTACATTGGATTTCTTGCAAAAGCCTGTACCTTTCTCACCATCATTAGTTCATCTCTCAAAAGTAAGTATTTGTGTAAATTTTTTCTGTGTGGCATCCATGAGATATCAACAGCACAAATTTTACACTATATGTAATATATTGATTGCATAAGACCGGACAGGTACTGTAGTAGTGTTCGTTTGTTTCCTGGTTGTTCATCTATTTCCAGAAATTGTGATTCCGTGTTTCGCTCTGTAGCCAATTAAAGGTCCACGAGATTCACCTTTGACCTATCTTAGAGAGCCAGTTTATTATTGGTTGATCTGATGCCGTTCACTCGCCTTCATTAGTGATATTCCAGATTCATCTGCATATTAGGACAACTGGTTTAAAAAATGTTTTACATTCAATGACCTATGCAATGAAATGATGCCGAGATGTTTTGGGGGTTATGACTGTTCGGGTGCAGTGTAATGTGTTTTGATCAAAATAACATGAACGATTGATAATGTAGGAAACGGCGGCCAATTGTACACGATCGATTAAACGAAATTGCATTCGCAATCAGTTCATAGCAACAAGAAATTGCTTTTATAATGTGTATAAGTGACTGCAGGATGTGAAGGTTGAACAAGTAGTTTTTAGAAATTTAATTTTTGAGCTGAGTAACGTTCCAAAGCAACTGAGAAAAATTTTAATGGTACTCTGGGTGAAGAAGTGTTGAAACATACATTTACATTTACATTTACATTTGGGGCATTTAGCAGACGCCCTTATCCAGAGCAACGTACAAAAGTGCTTTGAGTCTCTACATACAACATTTCACAGGTAGACTCAACCCTAGACGTACAAACTGAAGTCTGATGCCAGAGATGTTTTAACTGGCCATCCGGTGCTCCTTCTGACTGTGCGTGCAGCCTTGTGCTGCCACCTGTTGGCGTGTTACAAAACTAGACCTTGTACAAAGTACTTATATTGTTCTGACTTTTATATTTCTTGTGTAGGTAATGATGGGGGACACGACGCGTCTACAAAAGAGGAGAGAGGAGGCCCTGAGGCGCATACGCACAACAGCAAGCGCACCAAGTAAGAGAACTAAGAACCCACCTCTAGGGTATTCCCTCTGTTTTTAAGACACGGTACGTGAGTTACCTCAATAAATCATTCAATTATGTTGTCTTATTTTTGAATACTGGTTATAAATGGAATAAAAATAATAGGTGAGTGTGTCGGGTGTGAGTAGGAAGCCCCGCCCCTTTTACTGTGGTAAAAACAGGATACTTGTATAATAATATACGTCAGTAAACAGGGTGGTACCCTTTTGTAGTGAATGTTTATACAGATGCAGAGTTGTTTGGTGCATGCGTTTATGTAATCTTGCACATGTTTACCAGATCTGAAGTATGAAAGGGAACAAGATGCTCCTCCAGACCAACTGGAAGATACCGAACGATCTGAGGGTGAGTTTTTTCTAATCAAAGGCCATGCATGGGTAGAACGGTTTAGAGAGGCTGGAATGTCTCTGAGGCCCTCTAGTGGCTGGGTAAAAATTTTAAACCGTCTGATCTCATGAAATGAACAGACCTGGACCTAAAACCCTTCGATTTAACATTTAAAGATACATATTTAAAAAGAAGATCTAATTTTAAATGTAAGAATAGAAGAGGTGTAACGGTACACGTATTCACACAGGGCTTTTGGTTCAGTGCACATGTGAACCGAATCCAAATCTTTTTACTTGTGGAACATTTGAGTTCCCTCACAAACGTTTTACGTTTGCTTAGTCTCCGCCTCGCACTTTGAGCACAGTGTCCCTTTTTTATTATTATTATTATTATTATTATTATTATTATTATTATTATTAAACTTGAGAACATACACAACAATGCCAGGGGTATAAAAAAACAAAAAACTGGAGTTAGCGCAGTGTCACTGTGGATACTCATACCATACTGGAAATACGATTTGTAGTGCGTTTTTAAAACTCAGATTTTGTTTTGAGCATGCATGAAATCCCCCCAACTTCCTGTGTTTTTACAACCGTCTCGCGATATGGATTCTTTTGTGTTTTATGTCCAGCTTTAAGAATTTTTCGTAAAAGAAGAAAATCCTAACGATTCTGCAAGATATTTGGTAAAGTACGCCGAAATAAGTAGAACAGTTAAGTGGAACATATCGTAACCGTCCGGAAGCGTGAATTTTGTGTACCGTTACACCTCTAAAGAATAGTGATTTGATGTCTAATCTAGCTCGTGGTGGTGATATGACAACTAGGAAACCAGTGCAAGTGAAACAAGCAGTCAAGAGCATTAAATGCCTATGTCAAGATTGGTCAAAAAATCTGGAAGTCTGAGCACTGAATCTGACTCTGGGAAAGCTTCAATACTGCTTTTATTAAGTTTTATGAGAACATGCCTACGTTGCAATAAATCCTGAAAAGCACTCAAGCACATTTTTATACTTCGGGCTTTGTTTATTTTGTTTTTTTTTTGTTTCTCAGGTGATCTAGACATAATCGGTGCAATGAGTTCAGTGAGTGAATCTTCACCAAATGAAGGGAATAGTGAGTAAACAAAGCACACACACACATCCTTACATGCATGCATGCCAATATTTCTAATCTCACACATCCTGTCTCGCTGCACCAGATCTCAATGTTCCGGATGTACCAGAGATCAATGCAAGTGACGCCACTGAGCTCGACCAGAGAGACACCAGCTTAAGGCAAAGGCATGGGCCTTGGATGCGTCTTTGAGTTCACGTTAAGTGAAAGCCAACACGCTTGGACATTTTCCTCTTGAACTACATTGGTGCTGTGTGTGTGTGTGTGTCCATGTGCACAGACAAGCCAGCTCACAGCAGTGCTGTGTATGTGTGTGTAGCCATCTGTATTACTGGTAGAAGCTTGTTTAATTGTTTACATCACTGAGCTTGAAAACCCCCCCCCCCCCCCAGCACACCAGCTGCGTTTTCACCAGAACAATGACTAACACTAATGTACAGCTCAGATGAATATAAATACAACCAATGCTTAATCCTGGACACACCGCTTAAAGACACTCCTATGGTCCTCCGCTCATTTATTTGACTTGTAATGAAGCTGAGCTGAGCTCTTGGGTCAAAGAGTCTCATCTGTTACATTTCGCTTAATCTGTTATTGGGTTCACTTTGTTGTGTTGAAGTTACAGCTGAACACAGGTCAGTGTACACCGATCAGGCATAACAATATGACCAGTGATTATCTCTTCAGCATGCCACCTGTTAGTGGGTGGAGTTTATTAGGCAGCAAGTGAACATTTTGTGCTCAAAAATTGACGTGTTCAAAGCAGGAAAAATGGTTTGACAAATTGTGGCGGCTAGACGACTGGGTCAGAACATCTCCAAAACTACAGCTCTCGTGGGGTTTTCCTGGTCTGCATTGGTCAGTGTCTATCAAAAGTGGTCCAACAGTGGTGGACGAGGCCCGTTGATGCACGTGGAGAGCGAAGGCTGGTCCGTGTGGTCCGATCCAACAGACGAACTCCTGTAGCTCAGACTGCTGAAGAGGTTAATGCTGTTGATGCTCGACAGGTCTGGGCTGTTTTGGCAGCAGAAGAGGGACCAACACAATATTAGGCAGGTGGTCATAATGTTATGCCTGATCAGGGTGTATGTGGTGAAAGTAATGTTCATACAGTTCGTATAACTAATAAAGAAGATTGTACCAAAAGAGCAGGATTTTTAGTAGTAGTATTTGAAACGTATAGAAGGTCATTATAGGAGGATCGGTTGTTCCAAGTGTTTTTTGAAATGTGTGTAGCAGCCTGGGAAAACCACTAAACTTCAGAAAAATGCAGATTTAAAAGAAAAAAAAAAATAACATCCTGCTACTTAAATGTAAAAATACCTATTTCAGCAAAACGATGTTGAAATGTTTTACTTGATTCCTAACCTCCCCCATGATCCTGTTGGATTAGGAACATTGCCTGCTTTCCTGACACAGTCCCGCTTCGATCAAGTGTTACGTGTCATAACGAACCTAAATTCAGGATTTTTTAAATTCTGTTTATACAGCAAACAAAGCTGAAAAGATGAAATACTAATAAAAACTAATTTTAAATTTACCCACCGGAATACATTTGGATTTGCAGACGTCTATGTCAAGAACGATTTACAACTACACAGTTGACAGGGATTTGAACTTGTGACCACCTGATCCAGAGTCCAATGCTGTAATCACTGAGCTACCTCCTAGAGTAGTGATCATTCCACCTCAGTTGCACTAATGCGAACAGTGTTGAGTAAAATTGAGTTACGTGAGGCTCCAAGTAATAAAATGCCTTATTGATGACTGATATTTACCCCATTTGATATAACTAGCTAATGATCATTGTGCTGCAAACAGTCCATTGTACTCAGCTGCTCTTTCTACTGCTGCATTAAACCTAATGCATCAGATTTAACCTGATTTTGTAACAATATTTGCAATAAATGATGCAAAATGAAACGATGTTTTCCCAGGTCGCCTCACTCACTGAAGCCCACCCTCTGTGATGTTTTTAAAATAATCGAATGTTTGAACTGATATTTTAGTACTAATACAATAGTTTTTTATGTTACATGATTTCTGTAATGTATAGTAACACTCATGTTGGTTTGTTGTAATAGTGAACTGTTAATATGTGTATTATATGTTCATGTTATTTATTTAATAAATAAATCCAAAAGAGGATTACAGTTTATTACCAAAAGATCCTGGATGTATAGTCGCTATGATAATGTTAAAATTATTTATTTTCTGTTAAACCTATATGCATTTTATAACATAAATGTCTTAATTTATTTATTACATTGTAATAGCATTATTTAAAAAAGAATCTTCATGCTGATGCGACATTTTGAGTTGTTAGCTAGTTAAAGAACAATACATTTGGTGTGATTGTCAGTGTTAAAGTGAACAAGTGCACTATTTGGGCAAAAGTGTTGGGACGTCTGACTTTTCCAGCCATTTGCTGTTTCTTCACCAAACTGTTACCACAAAGTTAGAGCCAGTTTGGATGCCGTAGAATTACATCATTCCTTCACTTCAATTAGGAGACCCGAAGCCGTTCCACCATGACAGTGTACCCTGTGCACAAAGCCAAGTCTATGAAGATATTGTTTACACTGGTTGGAGTGAAAGATCTCCTGCTATAGAGATCTGATCTCAAACATATTGGACACATTTGGGATGAATTGGAAAACTGACTGCACCCCAGGCCTCCTTTAAAATCTAGTGGAACATCTTCCCAGAAGAGTCGAGTTTATTATAACAAAATATAATATTTCATATAATATATATATTTTTTATCTACCAATCGTAACATTTTAATAATTTTTTTTTATCTAAAGAAAGTGAGCATTTAGCCATTAAAAACATATTAACACATTTCAAGTGAAAATCTCATGATAGGTTTTTAAAGAAATTCAATTAAAAATAAAATTGAATGAGAAAACATTCAAATGTTTCACTTGTAAACTTCAGGAAATTTGGCTGATGCAATATCCTGTTGAACATGTGACCACTAGAAAATTCCAAATATTTCATATTGTAAGAATTTACATTCTGCCTCAACCCAGATTCCACCCCACACTGTATCAAATGAACCTCATCCGCAAAACGGCTTAAATTTTACAAAAGTAGTTATGTAGTTTGATGTAGAATTTCAGTTGGATCGATATTAATCACAGTTTTGATCTAATCAGTCTGGGAGAGGCAGGACTATCTTTTACCAAAAGGTGTCTGAGACCATGATTATCATTTAAACAATACCGGCACCAGCAAAGGTGTAAACACCGGTTGCTACCACCTGCTGACCTCCGGTTCTATAGTGGTATCACCCAGCCATGTGTTCCTTTACTCATTTCCTACACTTTATTTACATTTAAAAGTCCTCTCTACACTTCAAAGGAAAGAACACTATAAAATATCTAGGCGGAGTTTGTTCTGGGTTCTTTCTGACTTCGATGAACTCAAAGTACTTCATGTATTTTGTCACTGCTACGCTTTTATAAAGTTCTTCTTCATTACGATCATCGTTGTATGTGTGTATATACACAGACAGACAGACAGACAGACAGACAGGCAGACAGACAGGCAGGCAGGCAGGCAGGCAGACAGACAGACAGACAGGCAGGCAGGCAGGCGAGATAGATAGATAGATAGATAGATAGATAGATAGATAGATAGATAGATAGATAGATAGATAGATAGATAGAT
>JAAIIK010000099.1:571549-584321 GCA_014706435.1 Silurus glanis
TGTATGTGTGTATATATATATATATATATATATATATATATACATACATACACACACACACACACACACACACAATTATCCACACATTTAATACTCTAGTCAGACTATATTTTAATATACTTTTTCATTTATTTGAACATTATTTTACTTTTTATTTTGTATTTCATTCCATGTTTACAAGATGGACAGTCAAAAAAGCATTTCACTATTTCATACTCTGTATGAATGTGTATGTGACAAATAAAATTTTAATTATTGTAAGTGTTAGTGACGTACCAAATTGCAATAATTTATTAAAACCAAGTTAAAGGACCCACTGGATCGAAAAGAGGTTTATTTGTGCAATAAAATAAACCATCAAAACGAATCAAATGTGCAGCTTTGGACCATTTTCTGGCTGAAAATCTAACGAGTCTATTAGAAGAAAGTTTCAAGCTTGATTACACACTTTCCTCGTTCCATGCCCATGCACATTGTGTTAATTGTACACCAGCCAATCTTTTTCTTCTTTTGGCTTCTCCTATTAGGGGTCGCCACAGCGGATCCTCCGTCCCCATACCCCCCTGTCCTCTACATCTACCTCTTTCAACCCAACTACCTGTCTTCCCTCACCACATCCATAAACCGCCTTCTTGGCCTTCCTCTTTTCCTCCCTCCTGGTGGCTCCATCCTCAGCATTCTCCTACCGATATACCCCATCTCCCTCCTCTGCACATGTCCAAACCATCTCAATCTCGCCTCCCTCACCTTGTCTCCAAAACGACCTACATGCGCTGTCCCTCTAATAAACTCATTTCTAATCCTCTCTATCCTCGTCACTCCCAACGAAAACCTCAACATCTTCAGCTCTGCTACCTCCAGCTCCACCTCCTGTCTTTTACGCAATGCCACTGTCTCTAAACCGTACAACATCTCAGGTCTCACCACAGTCCTATAAACTTTCCCTTTCACTCTTGCAGATACTCTTCTATCACAAAACACTCCTGCTATCACTCTTCTCCACCCACTCCACCCTGCCTGCACTCTTTTCTTCACTTCTCTAACACACTCTCCATTACTTTGCACTGTTGACCCCAGGTACCTGAACTCCTCCACCTCTTCTCCCTGCAACCGCACCACTCCACTTCCCTCCCTCTCATTCACACACATGTACTCTGTCCTACTCCTACTGACTTATTTCCCTTCTCTCCAGCACATCCACAAACACAATGCAACTCCTTCTGACCTTCTCTATACTTCATCAACAAAGCAAATAAATGCATCTGTGGTGCTCTTCCTTGGCATGAAACCATACTGTTGCTCACAGATGGTCACCTCTTCTCTCAGTCTGGCTTCCACTACTCTTTCCCATAACTTCATGGTGTGTCTGATCAACTAAATTTCCCTGTAGTAACTGCAGGTCTGCACATCTCCCTTATTCTTAAAGATCGGTACCAGCACACTCCTTCTCCATTCCTCAGGCATCTTCTCACCTTCCAAAATCCTGTTAAACAATCTTGTTAAAAACTCCACTGCCATCTCTCCTAAACATCTCCATGCTTCATCTGGTATGTCATCTGGTCCGAACCAACTTTCCACTCTTCATCCTCCTAATTGCTGCTCTCACTTCCTCCTTACTAATCCTATCCACTTCCTGCTTCACCATCTCCACACCATCCAACCTTCTCTCTCTCTCTCTCTATCTCTCTCTCTCTCTCTCATTTTCCTCGTTCATCAGCTGCACAAAATACTCCCTCCATCTTCTCATGAGTCAACACATTTCCATCTCCATCCTTTATTGCTCTAGCTTGCAGCACATCCTTCCCAGCTCGGTCCCTCTGCCTGACCAATAGGTACAAATCCTTTTCTCCTTCCTCAGTGTCCAACTTCTCATACAGCGCCTCATATGCCTTTTCCTTCACACATCCCTCTTTACCTGCTTCCGCATCTCCTGCCTACTTTTCTCATTTCTCTGTCGATCCCAATTCTCTTTTGCCAACCTCTTTCTCCTTATGCTGTCCTTCATTTCCTCATTCCACCACCACGTCTGTGTCTTCCTTTCTATTTCCAGATGTCACACCAAGTACCTTTCTAGCTGTCTCCCTCATCACTCGTGCAGTAGTTGCCCAATCATCCTACGCCTCTTCCCCGCCACTGAGCCCCTGTCTGACCTCTTCCCTGAATCTCACACTACAGTCTTCCTACTTCAGTTTCCACCATCTTATTATTTTTTTGTCTTCACTCTTCTCCTCTTCTTCTTCACCTCCAAAACCATCCTACAGACCACCATCCGATGCTGTCTAGCTACACTGTCCCCTGCCAACACCTTACAGTCTCCAATCGCCTTCAGGTTGCATCTCCTACATAGAACATAGCATAAAATAAGTGTTCCCACTGCCATGTCTATCCTTTTAACAAAATCTACCACCATCTGCCCTTCCACATTCCTCTCCTTAAGGCCATACCTACCCATCACCACCTCATCACCTCTGTTCACTTCACCTACATGCTCATTTAAATCTGCCCCAATCAGCAATCTTTTATTCATTCCTAGGTACCCCTTCTACTACTTCATCTAACTCACTCCAGAATTTTTCTTTCTCCTCCATCTTATAACCCACTTGTGGAGCATAAGCACTGATGACATTTATCATAACGCCTTCAGCTCAAACTGCTGTAGAAGTTAATGCTGTTAATGATCAATGTTTCAGAACTGTTTTGGCAGCAAAAGAGGGATGAACACAATATTAGGCAGGTGGTCATAATGTTATGACTGATTTGGTGTATATGGTTTGTTTAAAAGCTACATGCCAATAAATTTGTATTTCTTTTATAGAAGCAGTTTGGGAGAGTACCTGAAGGACAATCGCAACATCAAGCGAGTGAAAGACTCCAGTGAGACTTTTTATTTGCTTTGCTTATTTTCCACAGTTGCTTATTTACTGAATTCACATTTTTCATGTGTTCATCCTGTCGTAAGTCTTATTTTATTGTTCTGGTCCTTTAGCGTCAAGGTTTCGTTTGCTAAAGCACACACGGTTGAACGTGGTCGCGTTTCTGAATGAACTGCCCAAGACCCAGCATGACATCGCTTCTTTTAATGTCGACGTCAACACCTACACTGTGAGTGTATTTTGCGGTACTACAACATAAATTAAGTAATTTAGCGTCGGTTTAGCTTTTTACCTTTTCTCCTCTTCCTCAGAATACGTTGCTGTCATTCACGGTCAGTGGAGTGTTTAAAGAAGGTATGGATGTGATCTTTTAATATAGAAGTATCTCGAGCAATTCTGTTAGAAACATTTGGCGGCTAAATTTTTGCATTATTTCGTGTTTTTTCCAGTCGATGGCAGCGCTCGCGACTCATACAGAGCTTTCTCTCGCGTATTCATCGCCGTGTCTCCAGGAAACGGAACGTAAGACCTTTTTTAAATATATATATATATATGTATGTGTGTGTGTGTGTGTGTGTGTATATATTATAATATATATATATATGTGTGTGTCCTATAAATCTTTGTATGATACCTTATACTGTCACTGATGTATGCATTGTCTTCAGCATGTGCATTGTGAACGATGAGATGTTTGTCCGAAATGCCACAACCGAGGAGATTCGACGAGCTTTCGTCGCTCCCGCCCCGACCCCCTCCAGCAGCCCGGTTCCCACGCTGTCTTCCACCCAACAGGAAATGCTCTCTGCGTTCTCCTTGCAGTCAGGCATGAATCTGGAGTGGTCTCAGAAGTAAGATTTACAAGCTTTACACCACACCGCAATATATAGTTGATATTTAACTGGATATAAAGAGCTGGAAGCTTAGGGGGAAGAACACAATAAATAATAATTGTTGAATAAAACAAAGTCTACATCTAAACTAATCTGGATACATTTGAAAACGGTGTTTAAAGATCTGAAACTATTGGATGAGCAACTTTTAGGAAAACAAAAGTTTTTAAATGTATCCAATGTCTATTTTCAAATGTATCCACTTTGGAGAGCGTTTTTTCAAAAAGCTACTTTGACGTCGTCTCCGTGTAGACCAGTGGTCCCCAACTTTTTTTGCGCCAAGGATTGGCTTAACGTCAGAATATTTTCACAGACCGGCTTTAAGGTGTGGCGGATAAATACAACAAAATAAAATTATACGACCCGCATAAAAACTGGTATTTTCTAAATATAATAATAAACGTGAATCCACTGTGTTGTTTTTTGTTCATTTTGCTAGTTTGGGGGTTTGAATTTAGCGGTAATGTATTATGTGTTAGCGGCCGGAGCCCCTTTAAGAAGGTAGCGGATGGAGGTAAGACGTGACTGAGGCATCATGACATGCATCAAGAGTGAGTCATAGACAGATGTGGAGGAGAGAATCCGGTCATTTTCCAAAATAAAACATCGTTCAGAATCAGATAATAAACAAAATTTTAATAATGTAAGTTATGTATTTTTTCTGTGCGGGGTTTGGGGACCACAGGTGTAGACGGAAGGCCAAAACGCAAAGAAAAATATGCTTTTTACAAACGGATTAGTGTGGAGATGGCCAGAAGGTTTTTGATAATGGACTTTAGTTCTGTTTTGTAATTTCTTGGTGAATTGCATATGAACAATCTGTTCACCAATGTTCCACCGTTCGTTTTGCTCGTTATTGAACAGTGTCTCACGTGGATAATGTGTGGAGACCACTAGGAGGTGCTGTTGAAATATACATCACATGTTGATTTCTTGTCTTTATTTTTTTATTTTCGCATTAAACGGTTTGCGGTCGCAGTCTGAGAAAAGCAGCTCTGTGTCTAAATGATAAATTACAACACGATCCTTCTGTTGCTGCAGGATTGAAGGTTTTCCGTTGAAAAATGAAACGTATAGATGATTTACGCTCTGTTTGAGTTGCAGTTTTAATAAAATGCTGTGTATCGAATGTGGTTTGGTGTTAATTTGTACGAAGTGCAGTCGCTACAAACTTGAGGGATTGTAACATAACGCATGTTGGAATTTAAAATCATTTTCACATGTAAACTGTGGTCTTGACAATCTTTAAGGTTTATTTTCGAGTCTGGAAGAGTATTGATTTGTAATATTTTAATAAAGCCGCGTGTGTGTACATGAGTAACAGCTGTATTGCATTGACATCAATTATTTATTCGATGATTTGCCTTTTGTTCAGGTGCTTGCAAGACAACGATTGGAATTTTGAAAAAGCCGGTCAGATTTTCACAGACCTCAAGGTGATCATTAGTCATTCGATTTCTGCTTATTGCAAAACATTGAGTTGTGATATTTACATTTACTAAGCACTTTTCTGTTTTCTGTTTTCAGGCCCATGGAAAAATCCCAGATGTCGCTTTCATAAAGTGAAATTGAAAAATAATTTTTTTTTTTTATAAAAATTGTTTTTCTCCAACAAGCTGCAGGTTGAGGCTTTGATTTGTGTTTTGTAGCTGATGTAATTATTGTTGTTTAAATGACCAGTTCAATAGATTTTTTTTGGCTGATGTTCGTTCTTCCGATATTTACCAGCTACCCATGTACAAAAATGTAGAATATAAATCATTTCCTCTGTTGTAAACTTTATTCTTGAATGTTAAATGAATGTTTTGATTAAACCTTTTTTTGAAAAAGCCAATATGTTGATGTTGTGGTCCTCATGAAGCTCTGAAATCATTCACCAGAATGTATAAGTATGGTTTATTGTCATACAGATAACAAACATAACAGTATCAGAGTAACAGCGATAGTTTTTGCATTACAGAATTTTAGATTAATATGCGTGTAAAGCTCACATTGTGCGTTTTAGTCACTGAATTATAAAACGTCCATCACAATACCGTACTCGTTCCTTTGGTTGCTTTAGTATTTTTTTCCCCCCTTTTTCTTTTAAAATGACCCAAAACTGAAAATACTGAACAGAACTCAATCACGGTGAAAATATAGATGTTGATGTGTAGACGCTGGTGCACTTTGTGCTTCAGAGCAGACCAGAGAGGATGTTGGAGGCTAAGCTGCAGGTGAGACCGGTACCATCAGGCTCCACGTTGAGCTGCTTCACCACGCCGTCCTCAACGACCATCGCGTATCTACACAAGACATGATCATTTTCCAAACGTTATTTAATCTGAGGAATCTTTAAGAACCAGTCCACTCCATTTTTTTTATATCACCAGAATGATGAGTTTCTGAAACTGATGCTTTCTTCCAAAACAAGCAGCTTTCTGCATTTGCATATTGAAACCTGATGAGCTTTTATGTTTAATAATGCAGCAACGCTCCCAAGTGGAATATTTTCCACTACGATTAATAAAATGAAGCGTTACAAGAACGCCGCATTTCGATTTTCAGTTCAGACTTTGCTGCTATAGTTGGCTTCGTTTAACGTCCATTGGAGAAACATCCTGAACGATCAGTAATTCTTAAAAATTTTCAATTGGTGGCTTAAAGTGGATGTTTAGTAAACAGGAGTTTTATGGTTTGAACTCTTTTCCTTTTCATTTCATCGCTTCTTTCTTTAAGCAGAAGAATTTAGCACAGGATCTGTTTTCTTAATTTAGGTTTTTCATTCAACTTCTAGGTTCAGGATTGAAGCCTTTCAAGGCTCCGAAGTTCGAGTCCCACCTGAGTAATACACGTTCTGTTGGGACTTGTTGCTATTGAAGACTACGTGGTCTCTTTTTTCCATTCATGAAATATTAAGCTGTGGTAATTCTATAAGACTCCAGCCTTTTGAAATGATTATGCAGAGTGAAAATTGCTTACAGCAGACGTTGTTACCTCGAAGTAATCTCCATTTATTTTGTAACTATACAAACACAAATGTTCTTTGTCCTAAAAAGATCTTTCTTACCTCTTGGATCTCTTGTTACCAAGCAACTTCAAAATGTCCTCATTGTCTAGAACGAGATCAACTGCCTGCCAGAAAAAGAGGGCAAGTTTGTAGTTGTGTAAACCTCAATTCAATTCATTTTTTTTTGTATTGCGCTTTTAACAATGAACATTGTCTCAAAGCAGCTTTACACAGATAATGTGATGATAAAAAATGAATATGTTCTTTATAAGTAAGTTTGTCCCTGATGAGCGAGCCGGTGGCGACTGTGGCGAAGGAAAAACTCCCTGAGATGGCATAAGGAAGAAACCTTGAGAGGAACCAGACTCAAGAGGGAACCCATCCTTATTTGCTTCATCTGCAGGAAGCATTTAAGATCACGAATCACTGCGAATGGTTCAGACGGGTAGCAGCGAGACACATTTGAATAGGGATTTCCATACAATTTCCTGTCACCTGCATGGTTAATGAGAACAGTAGGTAAATCGAAAACAAATCTCACCACAGTAAAGGCTCCGGTCGGATCCGCCAGCATTCGCACCTATAATGAAATGGACAGGGTTCAGACATCTCAACATGGTGATACACAAAATTGCAAAACTTAATATTTAATGCGCTCTGTATGCGTCAGGTTACAACCAAGAGAGGAAACTTCACTCCTGAATTAATGAATATTCTTTACATTTAATCCTGTGAAGTTTTTATCTTTTGTCTTCTACAAGCACAGCCCTAAATATGTTAACACTTCTCACATTGGTGTATATTGGGAAAAGGAAAGTGAGCGGGGTTTATCACACGTCACTGGGTTTTTTTTCTTCCAATTCTCATAGTTTTCAATGTAGGAATGGTGAAATACAAAAATGTAGCCTTGTATACGGTTCAGTTGAAATCTCTGGGTAAATCAAGACCACTTTAACGGACACTCAAACTCTCTGCCCACTGTGCAATAAAATAAAACATACGTGCAATAACGCTTTTACTAATCTAAATCTGTACTTTTTTTGTGCAATAATACTCTATTTTCTTTATAAAAAATGTGCAATAATACTTTTCTTTTTAATTTTTTTTTATTAATTATGATTTTTGTGTTATTTATTTATTTATTTATTTATTATTATTCTTATTTCTTTTTTTTTACTTTTTTTTTTGGTTATACCTCAAACATGATGGCCAATAAACTGGTCTCTTTCTCTTTCTGATTCTGATTCTTTTGTTGTCCTTTAGATCAGGGGTTTTCAACCGGTGGTCCGCGGCCCCCTGGTGGTCCGCGGCGGCATTGCATGTGGTCCGTGACAGCCTACATAATTTCACTATTAAAATCACTTTTTTTCCATAATTTATTTTTCCAAACATTTCCAGAATATTTGCACATTAGTGGGAAAACTGAATTTAATGAAAATATCTAAAATATTCAAACAAGTACAGGGCACGACTAGAACCAGAGAATGATATGAGGCTGTCACTATGTACCACTATATCACCACGAATAGACAGACTGTGTGGAAGGCCCAGAAATCCCACTAACAGGTAAGGAGTACCCCCCCCCAACACACACACACACACACACACACACACACACACACACACACACACAATAGTGGGCCGTGGATTACTTGTTAGTCAGAATGGTGGTCCCTGGCACAGAACCAGTTGAAAACCCCTGCTTTAGATCGTCACACAATCTAGGAAACGACTTCAGTCACCATGTTTCTTATAACCGCCACACTGATCACTTTTACATCATTTATTTGAAATGGTAAAATGAAACCTGATACCTTGAATTCTGCTAAACAGAATTTCTAACAAACGTACACAGGATGACGAGGTAAAACAGTGTCGGTTGCCAAACCTGTTCGGTATCTTTAATGTGGGCTTGTGATTTTCCTATTTTCAAACCACTTACAGCACAGTGCCGGTTGGGGAATTCACAAGGAAGTCGATTTCCAGAAACTTGCATATAATACATGAAGAAAGGCCATTGTCCAGTTAAAAGATACTCCATCCAACTGGTTAACCAGCTTTCATGGTGGTTAAAGATCAGATTACTAACATTGTACTGTTCCGATCAGAGCATTCGAGTTTCTCTGTTTCGGAGATATAATTACAGCCTCGATGATGCTCAGCAACCGATGTAACGTTTTTGTAAATAAAAGCTTTGATTTAATGTGAGTTAACGTTGAACAATAAACAGTCGTAAATCGTCTTTCTAGAAACCTAGCAGATGGCAGCTTAGTGGTTGAGGCATTGGACTTTGGATCCAAAAAAAGGTCAAATCCCAGCCAAGCCACCACTTCTGAGTCCCTGACCCCCTCACCCCCTGAATAAGGGCATATGCCATTAATATAGATTTAGGTTTGCTGAATGAGCAAACCAGAGCTAATAGTGGTTAAAAAAAAAAAAAAAAAAAAAAAAGTCCCAAAAGAGAAGATGAGGAACAAAGGGTAAACAGGAACCAGACTCAAAAGAAACACTCCCTTTTGTGGGAAATGCCATATGATTATACAATCATTATTACATACATGATTATAATACATGACTGCATTAACTGGTTGTTTACAGCATGGGTTCTCTGCTCACCTTGCCCTCTGCGCCTTGCTCCTTTCCCCATGCGGCCATGACGAACACGTCGTTCACGGAGACGCAGACCAGCTCCTTCACACCTTTGCTCCTCAGCTTCTCAGCATCAGCTATGAACCCTGGGAGATGTGTCTGAACCACAAAAACAGTCCCACAGGTGTATGAATGCTGAATATGTCATACTTTACAATCCATAACGTATAATAAAGATATAAAGATCGATGGATGGATTTTAAGTGTCAAGGATTGTCATTAAAGTGTTCAGGTGTTGTATTAAGAAGGTGTGCCAGTCCAGAGTTAAAGTGACACTTGTGCAACAGTGCAAAAAAATTGTGGACAGGAAATGTAGACAGAGAGCAAAGTCCAGGTACTGTGTGCTAGGTGTTTTCCTGGTTTAGATTCCGAATCGAAAACAATTAGAGCGTAGAACCTTGACCTTTCTTGACCTGTCTGCATTTCCATCATTTGCACAATTATTGGCACGGTTGCCCAACTGTCACTTTAACGCTGGACCGGCACACCTCGGCGTCACTTTAATACAACAGAACCCGACACCATAAGAAGTACACCGTATTCTCTTGAAGGGTGTATCAGATGTACGCTGTGTGTGTAAGCTACCTTGGAGCATCCAGGTGTGAAGGCCCCTGGCACTGCAAACAGAATTCCCTTTTTCCCTTTGAAGAGTTGGGCGATGGAAATTTTTGTGCCTGGATCTCCTTCCTGGAGCTCCACATCAGGCAAACGATCTCCAACCTTAGGAAGAGCGATATACGTATCTCATTCCTGCTTAGTGATGTAACCTTCTCTTGTTTAAAACAATTCATCTTGGTAATTAATCCGGTGTAATAGGATGAGGGTAAACTCTAATATATCCTGTGCGTGTGGTATTAAATTTGAGTAGATTAGACTGTCATCCAATCTATTTATGGATCTGGGCAGCACAGTGCAGACAGACTCCAGTTTAAATCTCCTGAGACCCTGACCATATGCAATGGCAAAATATTGTTTCTGTAATACGGCGATAAAAAAAAGTATTTGTGTAAACGTACTTCGTTATTCTACTTAAGTAATTTTTTGGCTACTTTTTCATTTTACTGAGTATCAAAGATATAAGCAACTTTTACTCTCTAATCAACTACATTTACAATGTAATATATGTGCTTTTTACTCCACTGCATTTTAATTGACATCCAATTACATTTTGCACAGCAGCTTCATCTGCTGTGGTTTATTTATTCTGCCCACATCTGCTGCCTGTGAGTGACTTGTTAAGGCCTCATTTTCAGTCCAAAAATAGAATGAGTTCCAAAACAACTTTGAGAACCAGCTTTTGTTGAAGTTGAATAAAAATTCAACTCTCTGAGACTGAGATGTGCACCAGATCACAATCAGCTCTAAATATTTGTTTTTACTTTATCTAAAATGATATACTTAAATTTTGCATCGGACACTTATCGTTCTTCTCCTTCGTGACACGATACTGTAATTGTATTTGTTAATTGAAGATTAATTCAATTCATTTTTATTTGTATAGCGCTTTTAACAATGAACATTGTCTCAAAGAAGCTTTACACAGATAATGTGGTGATTAAAAGTGAATATGTTCTTTATAAGTGTAAGTTTGTCCCTGATGAGTGAGCCGGTGGCGACTGTGGCGAGGAAAAACTCCCCGAGATGGCATAAGGAAGAAACCTTGAGAGGAACCAGACTCAAGAGGGAACCCATCCTCATTTGGGTTGCACCGAATGTCCATTTATTGCAGATATACGATGTTGTGGGGTACAGTGATGATGATCAGAAGCGAACTGTAGTCCTGAGTCAGTGTAAGAGACTGTTGACATTAACTACAGTCCAATCCATCCTCAAAGCGCCCGCTCTTACTACGGAATTTCATGGAACCACCCAAGGCGTGAAAGATTAAGAAAGATTTAAAAAAAAAAATTGCTTTCCTACTTGTTTAATCTTTGTTTCATTCACGTCGACGACGCTGTTGTGTCGTTGGTTAATGCAGTGTTAATGTGTGCACATTGATTAGTATTTGAGGAAATAAAACCTCAAGTTTTTGGCTTAAAACTAACATGCGTCTTGATGTTGAGGACTAGTGAATATTTGAGCCTACGTTCACTATGAGTAAAATACTGTTTAATTCAGTCACTCTAAGACTTTTACTCGTCATTTTGAAATTTGAACTTGTAATTAAAGTTTTGCAGTGGTTTTTTTTTTTTTTTGTGTGTTGCTAAAGTATGATTTTCAGGTACTCTTTACATATCTGCTGATCAGACATGCAACAAAGGTGCAAACTGGTTTTAAAGCAGGTAATATAATATAATAATATAATATAATATAATAATATAATATAATTACCTACAACATAGACTTTACATGTTCATGTTTATGCTCTATGCATCTCCTCAGCTTCTCTATTGTACTTCTGTGGATTTTGCTCATACTATCTGGATCGACATAATCCCATAGGTTTCTGACTTTTATACATCCTGTATATTTCCAGTGGTGGAAAACACATCTTAAACATTTATTATTGAATTCGTATAATGATTAATTATACGTTTTTCATCCAAACCTCATAATTCATTAACATCTACGTCTAAAAAAAAACAGGTGAACTTGGCCCTCTCTAACTTCCACGAACAGACTGTGTTATTATAATAATGTTGAATAAATTGTTCAAGATTTTTGTACTGTTGGAGCTTCATGTGGTTTATGCTACAGTTAAAATGTCCTTGGTTGGAACATGTTCAGAAGTATCCTGCAATAACAATAGGGCACAAGTATAGGACTGGACATCAGCTGGACCAGACAGTCAAGAACGACGCGTTTGTCGATGCGCATGCGCAGTTCAACGTGACAGCAGCAGCTCTATAACGTCAAAGTTATGGCAGAATAAATGCTGCAAACAAGAAGGAGACGACATGATAGAGCATGCAAGATGAAAAGCTAAAAAAAAAAAAAAAAAGAAGCTCGTCATGGTGGTGGTGTGCTTCCAAAACCTGTTCCAAAGAAGGTTAAAGCATTAAAGAGAGGAGATTTTTAACCACCCCAGAAGTGAACCTGGTCACACCTATAATATAAACAACGCCATGTTTTATAGGCTTTAAATATCTCATCTATAACAAGAAATGTAATGTAACGCGGTTAATCAGGAAATGAGGCAGGAATAAAAAAAAACATGAAACCGACCTTGATGGGCATGTCTGCAGGAACAGTGGTGTGAAATGGTCTGATGAAGCTAAACACACGAGATCCTCTGAGAAGCATATCTGCTCTGGGTTTTGGTTGGTTTTTATAGATGAGGAAGTGAAGGCAGGGCAAGAAGTCTGCTTTAATGCTCCACCCCCTACACACACACACACACACACACACACACACACACACACACACAC
>JAAIIK010000099.1:589973-611613 GCA_014706435.1 Silurus glanis
AACAACAACAACAAAAAAAAACTCTCCTTTTTTTTTTTTTTTTTTTTGGCTGACCAGTTGTTCATCTGGTGTACCTCACGCTAGGGGGAGTCCATCATGGCTTCCAGCATCTCCAAGAAGAGTTTATGCATGGGCACGCCTCCGCGGGTCTTGATACTGTAGAAAGTGGTGAGTGCGCGGTTGGCTGTTTGCCGGAGTAGGGGCAGCGTGAGGAGAAGACGGCCGGCGCGTTGTTGGTCTTCAGGACGCTGCTGGACCACCAGCTCTAACAGAGCCTGATGCAGGAGATCCCTCAGCTTCTGTACAGCCTCAATATCCTCTATGTAGACGGAGTCTGAGACAGAAAAAAAGAGAAAGAAAAACACAAGGAAAGTAGGTAAATGAGAGAGATACAGACAGACAGACAGACAGACAGACAGATGGGCGTTAGCTACTAACCAAACCAGACTTGGAAAATAAGGGCTTGCTAATACGTGCACCAACACATTCGGTGCCGAGAGATCTGAGGTGTGCCTCTGAAAATCGAGGGCCTTCACAAACGAGTTGTAATATTTGCATAGCAAATAAAAGAGGCTTTGCTTGCGTGTGTGTGTGTGTATGCGTGTGTGTGTGTGTGTGTAGGGTTGGAGCTGCCTGTTTACAGTAACCGATGCTGTGCAGGTCACTTGTGTTCTTCCAACTGGAGGCAAAATAATCAGTATGAAGCTTTGTTCTTTACAATACGATTACCAAACAGGACTGGTGTGGATTAGGTTCAGAAAACCAAATGGATTCTTCATTACATATTTGAGGAAAATAATAGCAGGGTGAATCACGACAGGGTCAATAACCTGCACTAAGTTAAAAAAAAAAAAAAACATTTAAAATAACACTAGCAAATTGTACACTAATAACTCCTATGTTTGAATCTGCATAGGAAAAGCAAAGAAAGAAAGCAAAACAAGAAAGAAAGGAAGGAAAGAAAGCAAGCTAACAAGCAAGAAAAGAACAACAGGAAGAAGGAAAGAAAGAACAAAAGAAAGAAAAAGAAAATGAAGGAAAGAAAGAATGCAAACATGAAAGGAAGGAAGGAAGGAAGGAAAGAAAGCAAACAAGCAAGAAAAGAACAAGAGGGAGAAGGGGAAAAAAGAAAGAAAGAACGAAAGAAAGAAAGAAAGAAAGAAAAAAGAAAGAATTAAATAAAGAATTAAAGGAAAGAAATAAAGAAATAAAAGAAAGAAGGAAAGCAAAGAAAGAAAGAAAGGAAAGAATGGAAGGAAAGAAAAAGCAAGCAAGCAACCAAGAAAAGAAAGAAGAAAGAAAAAGAAAGAAAGAAAGAAAGAAGGAAGGAACGGAAGAAAAAGAATGAAAGGAAAGAAAGACTCAGCACCATAGTAAAGTGTTTTTTTAGGTTCTCAGGCAACCCTGAATGGGACACTAATTACATATATAATATAATGATATTTTATATTCGGACCTCCTGTTCCTCTTGTCTGCTTGAGAAAAATAAACAGGCCCTCATTTCCAGTGCGCAACCGTAGTTTACACTCTTGTTGTATAAAACACCAAAAAAACAAACAAATGCAATAACCAAATAAACCAACTAGGTGTGTTTGTGTGTGTGTGTGTGTGTGTTATGGGGGTGTGGGGGGATGTATGGTTTCACCTGAGTTAGTGAGTGCGATAGCCTTTAGCATGACAAACTCCTCACGCTCCAGCTGCAGAGCCCTGAAGCGCCGTGCCAGCTGGCAGATGGCAGCATTGAGCTCAGTCAAGCCGGCCACGCGCGACATTTCCTCATCCAGCACGAAGTCTTCAGCAAACACCACTTCATCCTCACAGCCCAGAGAGCGATACGCCACCCCAAGGACGAGCACCTCCAACCATACAGACTGCAGGACAGACATCTGGTCAGCCAGGGACAGAGAGAGGAATCCTGTGCAGCATCCAGACAGACAGACAGACAAACAGACAGAGAGAATGAATGTGCATGGTTTTGAAGCAGTGTGCAGTTGCTCTGAGCTACAACTGCACACTGTCATTTCGAGCACTCTTTAAAACAGCATGGAACGAACAAAAGCCAGGCCACTTGCTCACACCTTGGAGAGAAAAGACTGGCTGGCAATTAGGTGAAAACCTTCCCACACAGTGCATGCCCAACTCCAGCTTCTCTCAGTTATTAGTCTCTTTTCTCCAAGCACCTGTTTCTCCACAGCAAGGCGTGTGATTTCTCAGCACTCTCAAGTGCTCAAGACATTCTACTTCTCTCTGCAGGTGGGGGCCATGGAAACAACAGGCTGGCAGGTTCTCTACTTTTACACTGCCTTTCCAGCTGGTCTTTTTTTTCACAGCTTCAGGAAAAGCCAGCCTCTTATCAGCACCTTCAAACTGAGACCATTCTTTCATCTCTCCTTTAGGTCAGTTTTCTCACCAGGGACATGCTTGGCCCAGCCGATGATGACGACCAGCTCACGGTCAGCAAGGTCGCACAGCGTGGTGAGGGTGCGCTGAGCGGTGTCTGGCTGCAACGGATCCGGCATGGCGAACAGCTTTTCAGGCTCGGCGACCAGCAGATGAGATACGATGATGCTGGGGGAGCCTGAAAAACACATACACACCAAACAATTGTAAAGCAAGGCTCACTACTAGTATCACACCAAAACCTATGCTTGTATGCTATTAATCTGGTAATGTTATTAATCCTAAATGAATTTTTATGTGAAAAAATAGTTAATAATAGTTAATAATTCCCTTGTAATCAGCGTTCAAACTCAGAATTGTGGAATATACACCCTGGCATTGTCTATTGTACAAAAAAATGATAATTATTTTAACATTTTGATGAGGAGGTCGACCGATTGATCAGCCGGACAATGAATCGGCCCGTTTTTTTTTTTGGTTTTTTTTTTTAATTTGTGAAATATTCATATTTTTTATTTTACTAATATTGCATATACATAAGATTGACAGATTGCCATTTCATCCTCAATTTTGGATGCCCGGCAATTCTCACCCATCCCCATCATATGAACGCTTCCAATCAGGGAACATGTAAAATACGTAAAGCCAGCCATCCACGTCTATTTAACCTGCTGCTCACGCTTCATAACAGAACAGCGCAAACCACACCGGTATCACAGTCTCTCTCCTCCTCTACATAGATTAACTTACAGACAACCACGAGTGGCTAATGTGGATGTGATTGACATTGGTTGAGTGCATGCATGGCTAATTTTGGTTCCTTCGAACTTACAATCTCAGGATTTATTCATTGGATTGACAATAATCTCTGTTCCAACCATAGCCAATGTTTTTCATACTGTAATGCACGTGTGTAATATATTTTACTATTTACCTCTTTCCCCTTCTTTCTTTACAGGTATTGGTGTGCTCTGGTACATAGCATTCTCCACTTCCGGCCGCCTCTTGTACTTCTGCCTCCCTCCTCTGACCCGGTCCAGACGAACTCCTGCAAGTGCGCACGCACGCACGCACACACACGTCAAAACCAAACAGGTACATGGAAACGTTGAACAGTATTGAATGAATGCGATTTGAATAGTGAAGCCGAATAGAACAGCGTATTTACAATCATATTCTTACCCTCTTTGAGCATGCCGACTTTGAGGCACTTTGTAAAGCGACATGCCTGACAGGCCTTCCTGCGTCTCTTAGTGATCTCACACACGTTAGATGCCGGACAGCTGTATTCAATGTTGCCTGCGAAGGAGGTCAATCTTTAGGGCAAGTTTGACTATTTTGGGTATTTTTACAGTATTTCCTCTTTCTCATACAGCTCTAGCTCAATAGCTACCGAACACATTACCAGGTCAGAATTTAGGCTGTGTACAGACGTACTGCGACAGTGGCTCTAAGTCTGTAAGTAAACACGGCTGCTACTGCTGTAAGAAACAGCTGTATTACATCATTAACAGGTCAGAGATCAAAGACTAAGAGAAAGCAACCCTTACGGAGGGGAAAAAGAAATCCGTCCTGGCTTTTTAGTAGTATTGTAATAGTAAAAACACTAAAAAGGTAAAAATAGTAAAAAGTAGATAACAAGCTAAGGTATTTATTCGTGCCACTGCAGATTTAAGTTGTAACAGCAGGGTTAAAGCTACAATATCTATAAATATAAATATGTCAGCAAAAAAATTAAATTGCACCAGGAAACAAATTCTGTACAAAAAAATACCGAGTGTGAATACAGAATTAATAAAGGGAGTACGATTCCAGACTGCTCGCATTTATATTCTAGCTAAACTATTACTCTTTCTCCTCTCACTGACAGGCAGGTGTGCTCACCTTGGATGGTTCTCTTGAAGAACGCCTTGCAGGCTTCGCAGGAGGCCACGCCGTAGTGGTAGCCGGAGGCCACGTCTCCACATACGAGGCAAAGCCTCTTAGGAAGAGTGCTCAAGGCATATTTGCAGCGCCCCCCGCTGCTGCCTGTAGAGCCCTCGTCCGCACCATCGGCTCCGTCCTCCTTAAAATGGCAGCGCAGTGCCGGGCTGTATACGGGTGAGGAATAACGGACAGCTCCTTCCCCCCGAATGCCTCCTCCACCGCTGTGAGAGGAATCAGAAGACACACCGCCGGGGCTTGTCCGCCCGCCGCCTCCTCCACCCTCAGGACTGCTGGGCTCAGCCTTTATATGCAGCTCTGAGCGGCGCTCTCTGGACGTCATTATACCTGAGTGGAAAAAAAAAGCCAAAAAACACAGGAAAGTTGGTAAAACTGACAAAACGTACAGATATACTTCGACCATTCCAATGAAATTTCCGTGTGAACGGAAGTCAACACCTTACTGGGAAGCAGGATGGTGTTTTTATGGCTATTTATCCTACAAACACTTGATGGTGTAGAAAGAAAGAACGTTAAAATTGAAATTACCAGGCATGCTAATAGGTTCTGGGCTTTGATTTTGAAAACAAAAAATATCCCCAGTGTCAACACTGATCCAAAAATTCCTCAAACAAAAAACGGGTGATTTTGCGAAGTCCAGGACGAAATCTCAAATTCAAACAGTCTAAATTACCTAGAATTCATAAGGTGCCATGGAATCTAGAAAGCTAGACGTGTTTGTACAGAACAGAGTGAATCCCACGCAAAAGGTTGGATTGTAATCTGCAACACCGTGGCCTCGGCCTACACCATATTAGGGTCATTAATCTAGCGAGGAGAAGATACAATCCTACAGAAGCCAGACAGAGAAAGGAGGTCTCCTGGGCACTGTAGCAAATCCACGGCGTGTCCTTCTCAGAAACCTCTGACTCATGACCCCCTTTCTAAGAAAGTGCTGATCTTTCAAAACCATTAGCCAAGATATTACTAAACACGATATGACACAAGACAAGTCGATTGCCCAATAGGAAGCACTGTTTTGACTGCGTCTCCTAGTGACCAACAGCAGCTACAGTAAATTGGTAGAAGTAAATTGTAGACTCCCAGGTGGCTCTGGGATTAGACTATTAGCCGCATGATTTCCAGAGCCTGAGAAATGACACGGGCTCTCAGCCACTTCTAGCCTTTTAATAATACATATCATTGGTGTACACCACTAAAGCCACTGTGAGCATAAACCAATATTTGTTTTGGTTTCAACACAATGAAAATGAAATGCAGGCCCTCCGAAGGATAAGTGAAATGTTTATAAACTCGGGTTTGTCTGTAGTTAATCTTAATTATGGTGTGCTGCTGGTATTCTCAGGATAGTCCGGTTGTCAGAGCGCATCAGCGTGTCCTCTTACCGCTCATCTCACCGATACAGCTAATAGAGATAGACATACTGACTGACAAAACAAATGATACTGTGCATTATAAACCTTCAAAATTAATAAAAACTCAAGACAACCGCATAAACCTGGGTAATAAAACAGACAAATGTAAAATGAGAGTTGTTGAAAATTTAACGACAAGAAGAAAAAAATACCTGAGATGGTAATGACTGCAAGATTGAAAAGTCTAATGGCAAAAAAATGGTCTTTACAGTCACGTCTGACCCTCACACCTCATGATAACAAACTTAAATCCAAGCTCAGGTTGGGAGGTCACAAAATATGCATAAATAGGCATGATTTGGACCAATCGATTTATTAATGCTTCTTCGGGAAATGGTTTATCCTGGTCAGAGTCGTGGTGATTTTGGGGCATATCCAGGCAACACTTAGTGCCAAGTAGATGAATTTACCCTAGGATGCCAGGGCACCACATTCAAGAATTTGTTAACATCTAAGGGAAATCTGCAATAGCCAATTTGAGAACCCGCTTTGACAAGGGAAGAACATGTGTAACATCCAAACACATACTAACTCAAGCTCAGGGACTGTTGTTTTAAAGGATAAAATTTCAGCCAAATGAACTTGCTAGCAAAGTTAACTAATGCTGGTACTGAACCAAATATTGTTTTCTATGCTCCAACATGTTAAGCTAGCTTTCAAATAAATAGATGAGAATTGCCCAGGCAATGCAGACCTCACTTTTGTCTCATTTGTGAGACCAAATGGTGCCTTATTAGTATTCCCTACAAACATGTAAGCATTGGTAGACAGTTAATGAAGTACATTTCATTCGTTAATGTATTTAAGTAGCTTTTCCATGTATTAATACAAGGGCTGAAAAGATTCCTTGAGTATTTTGAATTCGTTTAGTCCATTTAACTACACACGGAGCACTGCGTTTCCCCACGGACCATTATTACCGATGCACCACCTGCTAAACTCTGGAGAGCTCTGGACAGGTAAACAGAGAAGATGTTGCAGAATAAAAATTAAAAAAAAAATGGAGGAACGGGAAGAAAACTGCGAGGGGCGTGGAGAAGATTCAGGCCAAAGAAAACGACAACTTTTTTTTTTTTTTTTGTAATTTCAAATCGTTTTTTATTTTATTTATGATATTTATTTATATAATTCTATTTGAATTTTGATGTAATATGCCAGATATTCACAGATATTCTTGTGTGCAATTTCAGCAATAAAAATGTAAATTTGTATTAATAGTTAATTTTATTAATCTACTCATTTTAAGAGCCTTGTCTTATTTTCTCTTGTATATTTAGTAAAGAAAAAGTACTTCTTATCCGATTACTCGATTAATCGATGGAACCATTACTAAATCGATTACTAAAATAGTTGATAGCTACAGCCCTAATATATACTTTACTGAAGTATTTCCATTTGGGGAGACTTTAATTTCACTACATTTTACAGTTAATATCTTCCTTTCTACTCAACTCCACGTTGCGAAATCAGTCGTTCCTTTTTATTTATGAATGGACAAAAAACTGTTCATTAGCATTTAGCGAATCACCTCATCAGGGTCGAGCGCGCGCTCCGTTTTAAACTTGTTTTGATTGTCGTTTGATGGTATCTACTTATCACCAACACACAGTTCAGCGTCAGTTCAACAGCAGGCAGAACATTGAGAGGAATAAAAGATGGAAGAGACTCCAGACTCGAACTCGCCACAACACCCGTGGCCTTAATTACATGATTTTATTTTTTAAGTAGTTAAAAAGAACGTTATGGGTTCATGCTAATTTGAATAGATACCGATTAGTGTTTGACTCATTAATATCATTCTATTAATAGATCGATGTGCTGAGAGTAACAGAGTCTTTTCCACATAAACCAAATTAATTAAGCAAAAAGTCTTGTAACATAAATAATAGGAAAATTATAGCCATAACAATGTTTGGATAATTAAATACTTTTGTACTTTTACGCAAGTGAAAGTTTAAAGGGATCAGTTTTACTTTAACTGCAGTAATATTTGAGTTTCTCTCTATTTTAACTTAACTACATCTTTTTTCAATTCAATCTTTTAGTCAAAATTCTCCAAACAATACCCCATAAGGACAACATGAAATACCCCATAAGGACAACATGAAAAAAGTTTGTTTAAAACCTTTGCGAATTTATTAAAAATAAAAAAACAAAACAAAATTTCACATGTACATAAATATTTACAGCCTTCGGCACTAATTACAGCCAAGTTTTTCTGGGTATGATGCTACAGGCTTGGCACACCTGTTTTTGTGCAGTTTCTCCCATTCTTCTTTGCAGAACCTCTCCAGCTCCATCAGGTTGGATGGGGAGCATCGGTGCACAGCCATTTTCAGCTCTTTCCAGAGATGTTCAATCAGGTTCAAGTCTGGGCTCTGGCTGGGCCACTCAAGGACATTCACAGACTTTTCCTGTAGCCACTCCTTTGTTATCTTCGCTGTGTGATGAGGGTCATTGTTCTGTTGGAAGATGAACCGTTGTCCCATTCTGAGGTCCAGAGAGCTCTGGAGCAGGAGTTCATCAAGGATGTCTCTGTCCATTGCTGCATTCATCTTTCACTTGATCCTGACTGGTCTCCCAGTTTCTGTCGCTGAGAAAAATCACCAAAGCATGATGCTGCCACCACCATGCTTCCCTGTAAAAAATGGTGTTGGCCAGGTGATGAGCGTTGCCTGGTTTCCTCCAGACATGACGCTTGGCATTCAGGCAAAAGACTTCAATCTTTATTTCTCATGTTCTGAGAGAGGTGCCTTTTGGCAAACTCCAGGTGGGCTTTCATGTGCCTTTTACTGAGGCTTCCGTCTGGACACTACCATACAGGCCCGATTGATAGAGTGCTGCAGAGATGTTTGTTCTTCTGAAAGGTTCTCCTCTCTCCACAGATAAATGCTGGCTCTCTTTTAGAGTGGCCATCAGGTTCTTGGTCACCTCCCTGACTGAAAATGTTCTGTACCCTTCCCCAGATCTGTGCCTCAATTCAATCCTGTCTCTGAGGTCTACAGACATTTCCTTGCACTTCATGGTTGGGTTTGTGCTCTAACATACAGTGTTATCGGTGGGACCTCATATAGACAGGTGTGTGCCTTTCCAAATCAAGTCCAATCAACTGAATTTACCACAGGTGGACTCCAATCAAGTTGTAGAAACATCTCAAGGATGATCAGTAGAAACAGGATGCAACCAAGCTCAATTTTAAGCATGATTTTTATTAATTTGCCAAGATTTCAAACAAACCATCATGTTGTCATTATGGGGTATTGTTTTTAGGATTTTGAGGAAAAAAATTAACTTAATCCATTTTGTAATAAGGCTGTAATATTAAATGTGAATGTGGATTAAGTGAAGTGCTGTGAATACTTTCCGGATTCACTGTACATATTGACCAACGGTTGGCGAGTGTCATTGTGATTGACAGGATAAGGAGACTATGGTCAGTTCTGCTGCCTGGCTTCTGGCCTCAAACGGCATCATCAGGGTTCTTACCAGATATTAGGAGCGTTACTTTACTGTGGAGCCACGGTGCATCATTTTAATACCGAAGTGAATTGATGGGATTTCATAAGTAGACTGGACATTCTTTACTATGCTTTTGGAGATGATCGGACAACTACAAATCTCCTTAAATAGCTTACAAAGTGAAACAAACGGCAATTATGACCATACAACTTGTTTACTAGAAATGTTATTAGCTATTTATATACATCTAAGACACATTAGTTGTTTATTTCTTTCTGGAAAAGAACCAGCAGCGAAAAGCCGAACCTCAAACTGTGCCCACTGAGTCCACTGATTTATAGAGATGATAGCAAGACATGTAGGAATTCGATGAGAAAAAGAACTGACAACAGGTGTCTCCAATGTCATCTGCAGGCCATTAATACATGAGAGACAGCGAGAGATGGGAGTGTACGCCTGGTGGTGTACAGAGTGCAACTCTGACCCATTGCTCACCGCCTGCGTTCCAGCACTTGTGCAATCCGGTGAACTTTGACATTATACCCTATCACCCTTCCACACATCTCAACCCGAGCATGTTGCACTCACTGACTTTAATGAAACGACACAAGTGCAAACACATGCACAGGATGTATCAGCATTTTAAATACGTGAAGACTTATCATCTGAGAAGCTTTAACACCAGCTATATGGGTAGAGCTGAGCAGGACGTCCATATTCTATTGAGAAATATGAATATTTTCAGTAGATGGCATGTATGTATTGTCAGTATTTTTATAATAAGAAATCATGATGACAGATTGGATGTCGAATGTAGTAACAGATGCACTTTATTTATGTACTGTTTTGCTGGCAGCAAACTTATAAAAAAATATACATATCACAAATTAAAAAAAAAAAAAAGGTCCAGTACTGTGATACAATATTTCACTTATGTTGCCAACCAATATATATATATTTTTTAATTTATTATTATTACATTATGGACCCAATGATCAATATCCATCACATTCATTTATTTGTCTTTTTAAAAACGTGGTCCTCTGACCTCCTAATCCAACATCGCTGATGGAGATACCTCTGCTACAAACTAGTCTATGCCTCAGATTCCCTTATATCCAGACCATGTTTGAATCAAAGCCAGTATTGAATCTATGTATCTGGTTGTAGCCATACAAGTCTATAGGGATCCTACATGTACATCCAACATTAATGATTTAGATGATAAAGATTTGAACACATGGACAAAACATGAGTTCACCTAGTAGATTATAAAAAACTAATCTTAATCCTAATAGTGCATAATATAATTGTTTTGGGGAATTAATGTGTTTCAGGAAATAGTGTTTTGAGGAAGGTGGTGAACCCATGACCCGTCTGGTTTGCTCATTAGAGATAAATTTATACAGATAAATGTATTAAATGGAAATGTACTATATTCTGACTCTTGGTTTTAGTAAAGCTGACACAATGTAAAGCCGACAAAATTTATTTTAATTCTTGATACCCAATTCCAGATTACGATACAAGTGTAAACGCACAGACCTACGCTTTGGTTTCAATTCAGTTTTATTTACATAGTGCACAATGGACATTGTCCCAAAATATTCCAGAGATGACATCATAAAATGTGAATTTATATGTTATAATTTAGTCCCTATTAGTTTATCCCTAATTAGCATGCAGTTAAAAGAGGATGACCGAAATGGCAACAATCCTAATTTGATTATTTTCGTTTACAGTGAACTACAAACCGATTTAACAGAAAAAGATCAATTACAGATGGTGTGGTTGATCATATACCAAACCAGGATGACTAAAATAAATCGGATCGAATCGTACCTGATTTAAGGGTATCGTCAAACCCAGGACTGAATTCAGATCCGGTTGAGGTTTACACTAATCAAACTGGTTTATTTGAGAATATTATATTAATAGAAATATGAATCCTGCTGCATGATACCTCGATGTCTAAAACAGGAATAAAGTGTAGATTGAGATAAGCGTGAGAAGAAAGGTTCCTGAAGGAAACATCTCCCAGTTCATAGAAGTGAAGGTGCCCAGGTCTGTCTAACATGCATGTTCCTGAGGTCAGAAGAGAAAGAGCCAGACGATGTAAATGTGAAACCTCAGGGTTTCATGCTAAAAACGTGGCTATGGGAAGGCAGACGATCAAAACCACATGTCTGAGGTGCTTTTCTTTGTACTTCACAGCACACACATTTCCATTGTGCATGAGTGGACAAGATGCCGGTTGACCAAATGGTGCATGACAAAAAAAAAAATAAAAATCTCTGGAGCAGGAGCTTCTGCTGCTTCCTAAAAAAACGACCTGATGCAAATGAACAGCTCAGCAAACCAAGTGAATAACCTCCAGAAGAGCTCAAACGACCATCACAGTGGTGTCACTTCCACTATCCCACCTTAATACTGAACCTATGGATGATCACCTGCAGCTCATGTCTTTTAGAACCTGTGCTAGCTAGCAACCTAGCACAGCTGTCAGTTGTCTCATAGCAAACACCCCGCGCTACACGCTTTTAACACAGTATTTCAGTGTTTATATCTCTGAATATTCATCTCATTTGCTTGAGATTCAGTTCCACAACCAAACCAGAGGCTCCTTCCAAGCTGTAGAGCAGGACACATGCTAGTGTAACCGCGCAGACTCGAGCTAGCCTGGTTAGCTTAGCATAAACGCGGTGTGTTTGCTAACTTACCTCCTGGACCTTGTTCAGAGAAGCAAGGCGGACTAGACTGGCGTACTCTAGTTTCCTCAAGGATAAAAATGTGTTTCTGAGTCAGTTTGTTGTAATTTTAGCAACTAAAATCCCACTCTGGTGCTCTGAAATCTAGTATCCGAGTTAAGTGCATTGTAAACTTCACTTTTCTCCTTCCTCACATGGGCTGTACTTCATGGGGATTCTTCAGGAAGGAGGAGCAGCTCTCACACTCTCACTCACACACTCTCACACTCTCACACACACACACAACGACAGGGTTGAATTTTTTCTTTTATTTCTACAATTAAATACCCAGTACAGTTCTGTACTGAATGCAGATCAGATGTCCATCTACTCAATGAACCCATTCTTTTCTTCTTCTTCAAAGGTTTGTGGACAACTGATCATCACACCTTTCGTAAACGTCTGCCACAAAGTTGTCGGCACACAATGAGCTAAAATATCACATGACCCAAGCTTTGAAAGGATGCTTCACCCCGGCTAAAGAACGTGCGTGTTGTTCAAAACTCTGTACACAACCCCATTGACCACTTTCAGGATGAACCGGAATGCCAGATGTGCCCCAGAGGTGGTGCCTCCTCCTCATACAACACCAAGGCCCTGATCTCACTAATGCTCTTGTGGATAAATCTTCACACTAAAAATCTACTGGAAGGCCTTCCCTGAAGAATAAAAGTTATTATATTAGTGAAATCAAGACTAAATCTGGAACCGGATGCCCAGAATGAGGAAAGGGTCACTTTCAGACACGCAATGTATATATTTACACGTACATGTACATAACGTTCATTTCCATTCTATTTGAGGTCATTTTAATCATCAAGTCATCTTCAGTGAATATATGCCAGTCAGGATAATGGTGGATCCTGAGCCTCTCCTGGGAATAATGTACACATCAACAGACAAAAACACACTTTGAATGGAACCTTTCACACAATCATTCACATTTAAATACAATTTAATAAGGAGTGTTTTCTGGAGATGGGAGGAAGCCAGAAAAAAACACTACACAGACACTAACCAAAGCTCAAGATGCCAAGTACCAACATATCTATTTATTTAAATTGTTAGAGATTTCTATTAATTTGTCCACAGTCCTACATCTGATTGTAGAGAAAGATTTGACATCATATTAGGGTCACTTAATTTAGAATTAGACTTAACATACTCGATTTAGTACGTGTTACTGATACTGGTCTCAAACCAATTCTGATTTACATTTATGGCATTTCTTAGACACCTTTATCCAGAGCGACTTACATTAATCTCATTCAGTGAGCAGCTATGGGGTTAAGGGCCTTACTCAGGGGCCCAGGCGGCTTAGTGTGAAATTTGATCTCACAAATTTTGGATCCAAAGTCCAATGCTTCAACCACTAAGCTACCACCTCCTCCATGATTTAGATCATACATTCATGGAGATTCTCAAACAGGAGTGGATTGAAATGTATTTAGCGAGATGTCCTACCTTTTTATTTTTTTGCTTGTATGTTCAGCCCCACGTGGGCGATGAACAATGTCCGCTCACTTCCCTTTGTCTTCAGTCGTGTGACGATGGGTCAGTTTTCTGCAGCCATCAGGAACACTGTGAAATAGAAGCAACTTTGTATGAGTAACTACATATGGATATGTGGTATTAATTGCATAAGTCTTATAAGCCAAATTCTTTGGATTTACTAAATCAGATTACACAAACATGAATTCTTATTTCAAGCTTGTATAATTTAAGATATTCTCTTAGAGTCGTATATCACAGTAGCTACCCTTATACCTCATACAGGCCTAAAATAGATTTTCAGCCTTTAACAGACCGTATACCTGTCTATTACCCTGCATCAACAACATGAGGCAGAAAATGCTGACGGATGGGGAAAGTGGGTTATTTCTTCATCTTTCTCAATGGCAAACATTTGCTGCTCTTGCTCACTGTCATTCACACACTCTTTGCCCATGTCAGGGGGACTTACTCTCTCTTACACAAACACACACACAAACACACACCAACACACACTATTTCTGCTCACAATACCCCCCCCCCCCTTTTCTCCAACACATTCCAAAGGTCAAAGTCACATGAGGGCTTGAAGGACAGTCAAGGCAACTCACTCTATCGCACTGCATGCGCATGCAGAAAAACACAGTTCCACCTGGGTGATAATTTACTAAGCTTTAAGAGATACCGAGGGAGATTGGAGACGTTGACAATACAAAGAAAGTGACCCGAGAGAGAAACAATAATACATAGACTCAATTATAAGTGCGTATTTCTATCTGTTAGACATTTCCTTATTAGGAAAACTCGGAAATTACCATTTGGTGCAGTTTATTAATGACAAATTCTAATAAAATGCATGTGAAAATAGGATTTAATTAAAAGTAAGAATAACTTTATAGGAGTACTCAGTTGGGCTATAGGGAAGGGTTATATGGAAAGGCTTGTTTTAACAACACAATGCATGAATTTCATTTAATTATACCCAACACTTGCAAAAAACAACGAGATTAAGAAGCTTGAACACTCAAGTCAGATGCAAAAGTGCTTAACTTTGTGAATTCGGAGTAACAACCTGAGTTATGCCGAGGTGTGAAGGACAGACTGTTCTTAAGGCAGCTATTTTTACTTATTTTAATAAATGACCCTCAATTTTTCTTTAAATTTTAACTGTTATTAATATAATATATGAAAAGAAACTAATGTCATGTAGCATAATATATACTATTATATATTATAATATAAATATTTAACGGATACAGAAGATAAACAAATTTATTTGAAAACAAATTAACTAATAAAAAAATCCTTTGCCTGATTATTAACAAGCCATAACTGAAGGAATATGAATTATTGAAATGTTTCATATATAAAATTTGCCAGAATGTGCCATGTGATGCCCAGAGACCCAGACAAAGAGATTAGTTTCCATAAGGCAGTTTTGCTTCATATATTGCTTTCATACGAAATGAACGCCGCAGAGAAATACAGCCCACTGACATTATCATGGGAGTAAAGAGAAAAAGTGGCACGATGCCCAAGGTGAAGGAGACGTACAAGCCATCAGGCTGAGATATTCACAGCAACCACTGAAACGTGTTGTAAAACTTCTCACATCCTACACACGGAGTGAAGTCACAGATCGACTGATTGCATTATCTGAAGGCCAGTGTGTAAAAAATGAAATGAGGGTTATTAGCCTTCTTGTTTTTTTGGCTCAAGCACACGTGCGGCGAGAGCGACTACAGCAAAGGTTGCCGAAGCAGACTTCAGAAGGTGACATTGCAAAGTGAATAGCGAAAGGTTAATTTCTAAAATTGGATTCACTGCCTCTTAAGAACAAGGATTTCTATGTCAATCTCAGTCTTTTAGTCAAACGGTGGCTCAATCCAGCATGCAAAGTGAGTTTTTGCCAGGAAAAAATAGTACAAAATGAATTAGACAGAGATTTCCATAAATAACCATCAGTTTATATATATAGTGAATATACATAAAAACGTATCAATAAAGGAATAAAGGTCTATTTTAGGACAAAGCAGACCATGTGGCACTGTCAGTATGCAGAAAGTGCCTGCTAACTGAATTAGACTATCATTCATTAAGTTCTGAACAGAATCCTAATGCAATTTCCATACACCAAAGATCCACTTTTCACTGAATGTCAGTTTGCCTCATGAGGCTCTGACGTGCTTCTGGGTTTATTTTCGGACTGCGAACTGAAGGCCAATGGGAAATGACCGGTGTAGTGGGAAGGAACTGTACACATTATTATGAACTAAGGATTAGGACAACATGATCAAGGTCAGCACGCATCAACACACTGTTTTCCTGCCTATGCGGACTTTCTTCTTTATTTTACACACCGTGTCACTACTACACAACCGCTGGAAGGCAGGCACATCTGGAGTATAGTTATGAATGAATTTTTGCTATATTGAATTTTCAAAGTAAACTTAGTGATGTCTTGGACACTAAGAAAATAGATGAGTAGATAGGAAAAGTTAATTCGAGTTCATTCAAGTGTGTGATTGGAGTTAGGCTCGGGATCAGAGCATTTATTCTGCATCGTTTTTATAGGATACTCACCAGCATTTGTAGGAAGTCAAATATCTCTGAAGTCGGTCTGTGTGTGACAAGGTGTGAGTCTCACGAGTCGAGCAACATCGTCGCTTGTCCACACGACACACTCCGGTTATAATAAAACACACCTGAACACACACACACACACACACACACACACACACTCCGGGTGGCGATCAACTTTGATCTCAAAGCGGCTTTCGGATTGCAGATCGACACTACAGACTATACACCAGAACCATATGACATGCCAAGATCTCGAGATCTTCGGTGCAGACCAAGTGAGAAGATGTTTTTCTTTTTTAAATCCAAGGCTTTCCCAGGTGCTTATAAAGCGCTTTCGGTTGCCACTGGAAGCCTGAATCCCTGTCTTCTTCCGCTGATCCTGCTTACGTCCGTTCTCTCTCTCACTCACACACACACACACACACACACACACAGTAACACACTCACACACACACTCTTTCTCCTCCCCTTCTCTCTCTCCGTTACGTCCTTTTCCATGCCGCTTCTCCGTCATCAACGCCGCAACGAAAAAAACTGAAACCCAAACCAATCTATTCT
Source organism: Silurus glanis (assembly GCA_014706435.1). Classification (NCBI taxonomy): domain Eukaryota; kingdom Metazoa; phylum Chordata; class Actinopteri; order Siluriformes; family Siluridae; genus Silurus; species Silurus glanis. The sequence continues at coordinate 606,571 of JAAIIK010000099.1, forward strand.
GGATCCTGGAGTGCACTAGATAGGGTGTCCGACCCATTATTACAGACCTTCTCCAGTACACCTAGGTAGGAAGCCACTCTGGATTCGGTATGCAGCTCATGGAGTCTGTGACTCACGAGTTAACATGCTTTAGATCTTTCAGATTTTTTTTTCCATTTCTTGTTGTTTAACTAGGATGTTTCTATTTGCAGGCTTTTATCAAATACATATTAGAGGTAGATCTTCAGTAGATCATTGAGATCTTGAGAAGCCTGTTTAATTTATTCATGTATACGACGAAGTAACTGGCAGGGTGTGTGTGTGTGTGTGTGTGTGTGTGTGTGTAAAGATACATGGCTTACAAAATATCACTTATCACAAACAATGTTTATCCGATGTTGCAAAATGTTACAGGTTGCACAATTGTGCGCAAATTGCGGTTCATGGTTGCATGCGTTGCTTGAGGTCAATACAGTTTGCATTATTTTTGTGGCATTATAAGACAATTATTACAGACTAAATGTGTGTGATGCATGCTTTGGAGGGTTAAGAGGAGGAGGTGGTGGTGGTGGTGGTGTAATGCGGCAGAATGTGTTCGGCCCTGGTTGTAAATCCCGCATGGCTTTAGATGGCATGGAAAATTCGTGGTCTCGTGACACTGAAGCAGCTCTGCGGCCTTCCCCCGGTCAGCTGGCTCGACTAAAGCCTCAGCAGATCTTAAACACACTCCTCCTTACCCAGAACTCAGCCTGAAACCAGCCTGAAACCAGCACACCGGGACGTAACTCGAACCGGAAACCCGGGCGCGTGCCTCTGCGCCCTGGGGAGGAAAAAGGACCTCAGTGATCATGCGGGTTTGATGGAAGACAAAAAAAATTCTACCATTGTACCCATGTGAAGCATAACCTAATAAAGGAAAGAAGATGAGTCATCTCTGGGTTTTTGCAGGTGTACAGAAGGAAAAGAGCTCCACAGATCCTACACGGGAGGAACGCTGCGTTCCCGGTGTCATTGAGAATCTTCAAGCGACCTTGAATTCAAGGTCATTCATTCCCCGACGCCGCAGAGGCTACACACTGAATTTGAGCGGAAGTACTCTGTCTGTACTGCTGCATTATGTCCACATAGAGCATTAGAATCCATGTCACGACAAGAGATACCTTTATATACTTACTTTATATATATATATATATATATAATCAAGGTTCTTTTTGAAGTGCTATGTCAATTGTTGTGACTTTGCTGTAAGGAGCTCTTGAGGTCATGACCCCATGGCAGGTGCGACTACACGCACAAAAACTAATAGTCACGCATGTGGTCTATACAAAACGGGAAGTCGGGCTGTAGTAGGCTTCACTATCCAATTTCCTCCTCGTTTTGTCTCCTGTGGCCTGCTATAACACCCAATATAACACGTGCATAATACACAATCCATGCAGGCATCTTCTCAGACAAACTCTTGCATGGTGTCTGTGCATGCACGAGTGACTTACACAACATCACTAGAGCTTTATAGTTATATCCAAGGCAACTATTTATGCAACCTTGTGAAGCCACTAAATTCACAATAACTATTCATAACCTTATCTTGTACTGTACTTACTACTGTAACTCAAAGCAGACTGTTTTTTTTTTAATCACACTTTATATGACGTTGTGTCGTCCTTGTTATGTCTTCGTAGTCCTTTGTTATACAGTCGTCAGCAAATCGCGCCAGTCATCAATAATTCCCAGGCTATAAATAGACTGAAGGTAAAGACTAGGATACAGAAGCGCAGTATATATTTCAGGCTACAACGTGGCGCCCTCTAGCGGTCAAACATGTCCCCTTGGAAGAGTGCAATGGTGACGTCAATCCCCCCAATCGTCCTTGAGCACAAGGTCACACGTTTGAGAGGCTGAGACAGCTGAGACACTAATGCATGTGGGCTAGTCGTGTTTGTATGCAGACGTCTCCAGAATGGATTTTTTTTTTCTTTTCTAATTCGTGAATTATATAAATAAATACTGATAAATATTGACCTGATTTAAAACCGCAACAACAACAACAGCAACAAAAAGCTGAGCAGGGGAGAATGCAGAAATGACACTAATCACATGCTTCTATACAAATTTTTTTTAATCAACTTAAATATCCATTAAACTTAACCGTGTTTAAGAAACATCCTGCTGTACTTGTGTCCTTCATAAATAAAACCTGATCCAAATAATAAACTATGGAAATCCTGGCCTTATCAAAAAGACCACTTCTGGACCAAATATGATGTCTGGTCACCCCGATTTACACGGATATACTTTATTATAATTCCTACTTCTTCTTCTTCTTCTTCTTATTATTATTATTAAACTTATTGTGCCACTTTGTAAATCACACATGCATTTTTAGGAGTCTTGGGTAGGCTCGAGTTTAGCAATTCAAGCAGATGCCAACACACACCCAGGCACACATAGAGACAGGCACACATATTATTAGCAATAATATGTAACTAATACTCATTTTCCAAATTCCTTTACATTTGGAAAGCTTGCCGTATGAGAAAGAGTGGAGAGAACATGATCACGCGGGCAGAGTGGAGCAGAATAGCGGCCATGTTCCTCGGTGTAGCGATTAGTAGAGGTCAAATGTGACAGCAGAGTTACCGAAATGTCCTTTGCAAAGTTTAAGTCAGCCCACAGGAGACAAAACAAGCTCTTGTGCATAGGACGGCATTAAACATCACCTTGAAAATGAATGCACCCAATAATTCACCGGTTTCTTCTAGATAATATAACGCAATGATATACATTTAAATATAAACAAAATAATGACGCATTTAATTAGCAATACGGCTTCTCCATTTTTTTTTTTTTCCTTCTTCTTTATGGATCTTTTTTTTTTTTTTTTTTTTTTTATCATCTAGTCCAGAAATAGGCTTTGTCTCCAATCAGAGAACTATATCTTAGCTATACAACGTTTCCCTTAAAATAAGTAATTTATGAGACATATGTAATTTCAGAAAAAGAAAAATAGGACGTTAGTGGAACAAAGAAAAGCGTGTCAGAGTTTGTTAATTGCAATTTGCCTTGTAGGCAGTGGAGGACTCTTAAAATGACAAAAGACTTCTTTAAATGTCAGGCCCTTTTATTTGTGGCCACTCAGGAGCAGCATGTAATTCTTTATGCTCCACAGGAATTCAACTAGAGCAGTGGGACATTTCTATACAACTAAACCTATATCATGTTTTGTTTCATATAGTGATTTGTAAATCATTCAGTGGCAAGATTTCAGCTACAGATAAGCCAGAGTTCTCTCACAGACACACTTTTGGATAGTGTTATGTAAGATTGTACTCTGATGCAAAGCATGGTGCAATTACATCATCTGTATCCCACATTGCAGGTAATGGTTGATGGTGTGATCTCGCCTGCCTGCTGGTGGTCTCTCAGGGCTTTAGAAGTGCAAATGACAAATGAAGTTTCACTTGTGGATCCTATATCCTTCATCTAATGTAGTCCTTTTTTGTGTGGTGTAAATCATGAACAGCTTGGCCATAAACATGCCCATAAACAAGCTGTACTGGTAAAAGACACATCCTATCTCAATCTCATTTACACCAAAGCTCAAAAATAATGGCTGTTTTATCTGTTGCCTGTTAATTTTTATACACTCCTTATTTCTACACATATTCATCCCTTTTTTTTCCACAGTTTCAGGCCAATTTGCTCAAATGGCATTTCCTCCACACCAACCATCTTTCTACTATCATACAACAGAGACGATAAAGGCTTTAAACACTTGCTTTGCATAAGACATATCAAACAAACCAATGTTTTAAACTGATGCTAATTTATGCATAACCGGCAACGTAACACACTACAAAGAAAGCTCTATTTACACATACATGAACTCATGATCACCTAAGAAACATTCTATAAAGAATATTTTCTTACCAATTGTTTTCTCACTATCATTTTTTTTACTTCTTTTCTGTTCTTTTTGTTTTGTCTAGTTTTTCTTACATGACTGTTTTTTATAGTTCAAAAAATAGTAGAGTATAACACATAAATATTGTATGTACATCCATGATTTAACATCAGAATTTTGCAAAAGCTAAAACAGCTTAAATCCATGGACTCATCCTGTTTGGTGCAAAAGCCAGTATTGGTAGTGCGTTGGTGTGGGAAAAGTTCTTTCGGCACACTTTTGATACCCATTAAAGAATGTGTGAATGGCTAAACCCACATTTTATTGGATGCAGCATGATCAGACACCATATCACAGAAGTGTATTTATGCTACAACTCACATTACATGTACAATACGTATCATATTATTTAGGTCTACATCACAAAAAAAGTAAAACAAAAAAAAACAAAAAAAAAAACAAAACAAAGCAAACAAAACAAATATGCTCAAATAAAATAAATAAAACAATACAAAATACATTTTAGCAGCCAAAAAACTTTCAGTATTATTACCTAAAATTCATTAATTATTTTCTTTTTTATCTTGATATTGTTATTGGACATAAAAGTGAGTTTGTACTGCTTCCTTTGGTCTGCACAGTCCTGATGTTTCAACTGTATCAAGTATCTTTGTGATGAAGCAGGAGTGCTCATCAATTCCTGATGATCGTAGTACAACACATTGAAAATATAGTAGAATTTTGCTCTGGCGCTCAAAACGAAGCACAATATGCTACAAAGATCTGTAGGTACTTTCAGACATACTGTAAATTGTAGGAATTATTTTGTAGATGACAGGAGGGAATCATTGATCTGTTTGCTTTTGTTCCACTTTAAACTTAGATCAGCCAGCTAGAAAGAAAAAGAAAGGACAAGAAAAGAGAGGAAACAAAATAAGTGAGTTAAGCTGCAGGAGAGAAGGGAATCACTGATTCAGTGCAGAGTGCACAGTGTGAATAGGTGATCGTCTGGCTTGAGCAGAAGCAGAAGAAAAACAGCAGGTATCTGTAGATGTGTCAGGCCGTGTTTATCACAAGGCTATTCAACTTAAGCTTCTGCGCGCACACACACATACCTGTTTTTGCTACTGGGTGGGGACACATGACAAAATGCAGCCTGG
>JAAIIK010000099.1:633537-652992 GCA_014706435.1 Silurus glanis
TTTAATATATATTTAGTATATCCAAGAGTTGCAGCTTGGTATGGCTGGGATTTGAGCTCACAACCTTCAGATCCAATGGCCAATGCCTTACAACTAAGCTACCATACTCTGCAAGCATGACATTTTGCTGTATAAACAAGCAGACCACATGAAGATTTCTATTTATTTGAACTGGATTTGTTGCTAAGAGCCAGACTTCATTTTACTGCTTTTTGAAGTTCTGGCATAGACTGGCTTTCTGGCTGCTTCTTGATTTGGACAGTTGCCTCTTAAAGTGTTTTTCTGTAATCAAATTCTTTTAGGATTTGTTAGGAAGCAAAATCAGCAAATTGGTGAATGAAAATATACTTTTATTATGTCATTGCCCTACCATCTTGCAGAGCATATCTTTGCATTATGCATAATGGGACAAGACAATGTCTTTCATTTTTGTCTTTCATGTTTCACTGCATGGAAGAGCAGTGACATGCAGAAGAGATTTACTGTTAATAAAATCCGGAAAAATTACATGAAATGTGTGCATTAATAAAATGTTGTAATCTGTGTATGCAATTGTAACATAAAACAGCACAACTGTGTTCACAAATACTACTTAATTTGTTTCATATAAGTTACAGTGTTAAATTTCAATAATTCTTTCGAAGTTTTATATACCTATAATAGCGGTTTACTCTTTGAGACATAAAAAGACAATGGACACACTTAGATCAATTAGATCAACATTAATTCATCAACTTAATTTAAATGAAACAACTGCATATTCTGATTTCTGTACCTCTATCAGTGCTTGGAGCATATCAGGGCTCACACAAGTATAATTGTCCAGGAATTCCCGCCTGGTATCCAGAAGCTTGATGTGGACTCCTTCCTCATACGGGGTTTCTAAGTAGTGAAACACCAGTGCTCCCATGACCAGGTAGGCCAGCACACCTGCCAGGATGCACAGCAGTGTGGTGCAGCGCATGGCTGTTCTTCTGTTAAGACCCGAGGTCACCTGCTTTCTTTCTCTGCTGCCAGTGCTGCTCCTGTCTGTACCAAGCCTGAGAAGAAGGCAACATCATATATCAAATGTAAATCACTGAGTGTGATCTCTTGTGATTTCTTTCTTCTTTAGTTATATCATCAGATTAGTCATTCAACAATGACTGATAATGCTACAACCATGGAAGACATTGTAACTGTATCTTAGAAATGTAGCGTGTTCATATACAAACACAGAGGAGAAACACTTTCTCGAGCCTTTATCAACACAGACATGCATTAGGACAAGTCAGAAAGCAATGCGTTGTTTATTATTTCAGATTGCTTAGTGTCATGTCCAGTGGCTTACATGGAATTGGGGGTTATTTGGAATTTGAAAAAATCAGATTCAACATAATTCAATTAGCTTGCAAATAATTCAATTAGCTTGAAAATGTGTTTTTTTATTTTAAACTCAATAGAAGTGATTTACTTCAGGAGAGCAGAGTCATCTAGAAATTGACTAATTTGAGTACATCATTGATGGACAAAGATGGGTCGTAGAAAAGACAAAACCTCAGAGTTCACACTCACACGGATCCAGAGTTTCCAAAAAAATTACTAAAGGAGGAAATTTAGCCTTCCACATGCACTGTCGTCTATTTCTATTTTTTTATGTCTCTTCCTACGCGTTTATATGGTTTTAACAAAACTATAAACCATTGTTTTCTATTTAGTCTAATGAGTATTTGTACATTGTTACATTTATGCTCTATTAAAATACTATACTCATAAATACTAATAAATAAATACAATTAAATTAAAACAAAGTACAAATACAGTAAATAAAGGTAACTTTTTACTTCTTACATTTTGATTTAGACTTTAAAATTACTCATGACAAACCTCAAAGGTCTCTTCTCTCATCCAGCCATTGACTATATACTATATATCAACTGAAACTTTATTATACTTTAGTTTAAAGATTCCATTTAAGCTTATCAGCCATAAATTCTTTCATTTTGCAATGATTTTCTCATACTGCACAATGCAATGCTATAACTGTCCGTGTACTTCTGAATATGAATAAGCCACTAGACTGCACTGTGGAACTTGATGAGCAAATATTTTTCAGTATGCTGGAGTAAGTATAGACTCGTATAAAACAGGGGGTGTTTCCACTGCATCACTCGAAGACATGAAATCCATATACAGTCATTTGATCATGCATATTGCGGTAAGTTTGGCTTATTTGGTAACGTTACATGGGTTATATGGAAGTTTGTTGGAAGTCATCTGATAGAGTGGTTGAAAAAGATTGACATGGAACATGCATTTTATTAAAGCTCTTTCATTATTTGATATGTAAATTATGCAAAACTGTGATAAATGTGTATCATTCAACCCATAAGTATGTGACCAATGTTTCAAATAAAAGAATTTGTAATTAGTGTTAGTGGCACTCCAAGGGACCACGGATGAAAACTAGCCATTGGCTAAATAAAATAATGCATCAAATGGAAACATTTATGTTAAAAATTGTACATGGTCACTTTTCAAAAAAATTAGTAATAAAAAAAATGAATAACACATTTGGTAAAATATGATAATCCCAATAACTTTATTTATAATCTGTTAGATATAGATTGAATATGACTTTTATTAAAACCACATTTTTTGTGTCAATAGGTTTTCTTTCTTTTTCCACATCCACATATTTACATCCAATATTATTTGTACCTCTCTCTTCTGTTTTTTCTTTTCTGCTTTCTCCAGCTGGATTTGTGACTAAGGATGGAGTCTCGGGAGCCGTAACTGGCAGGAAAATCCTCACAGTCAGACCTCGGAGACACTAATGACAAAGAAGTAAAGAAATGTCCTCAATTATAATCACATACTCAGAATACACCTAGTTTTGTCTGTACATGAAACAGTGGCATGAAGTTGTAAAACATTTTCATGAAATACACTGGAAACCAATTATTCTATAATCCCAGCCTGTATCCCAGCTCATGCATGACTGGCAATAATGCAGCGTATTTTTGTCTTTTCATTTGTTGAACAATAGTACAGGGTGTGTTTGGCACCTCTTTAGACGTTCATGTTTTGGAACAACATTGCACAGGAATAATCGCAGATGCACCTGTGTTAGGTCAACTTATGAACCATATGCCTTTTTCCCCAGAAGCCATTGGGAACGATGAACCATTCCATGGAAAAAAAATATATTTTAGCAGCTTTGGAGTGAGACAGAAGAGACATGCAAAGTTAATCGATCATGCAGTGACGGAAAAGTCACGTCAGCGCTGCATAAACAATCAACCAAAGCGCTAAGAATGGGAATAGCATTTTAACAACTTAACAACTCTGGAGGTCTATAAAGGAATAAGCTCAGGGTTAATGTGATGGTCTGTCACTAGGGCACAGAGTATCTCACTTGAGTGATGATGTTGATATTACTAATGTTGCACAAATAAATGATCTGACCACCCACAAGTTGTAATTGGATTTTATGGAGGGGGTGAAGATTCAAGTGGTAAGCCTATACCCCGAAGGATGATACTGAGAATGGTGTGTGGTGGTCTGGCTGGGTGAATGTGTGTGTGTGTGTGTGTGTGTGTGTGTGTGTGTGTGTGTGTGTGTGAAGGTCTAGATCCCGGGGGTGGAGAAACACATTTGTGTGACAGTTTAATAGGCTTCAGCTAATTCAGATAGCAGGAGTTGCTGCTGACTCTACAGCTGCAAGATCAACACTAAAACCAGAACAGCACTGTACAGAAACGAATACATACACATCACTGTAATGCACACGTCCCATTACATTAACCCAAGTGATATCTTAATATCTCGATTGAAATCTCATCAGATCATGCTTTAAAGCTACATTGACGTGTTATCCTTCCAAGTTCACGTCTGCACAAGTTTGTAACAAAAGTGGTGTAATTGCAACACCAAAAGCAACATGTTCACCCTTGCAGCTGCATGACCATGCATGACCAACTCTGATGCACAGCTTATAAAGTACACAACTGGACGGAACACATGCACGGTCAGAATAGAAAGACTTGCACAGTAACAAGCAAATTTCATACATGGCATGACTGTTACAATCTACAAGGGGAGCGAACACTTCAGAGATTGTAAAATCACCACAAAACCATTTCACCTAATAAACATTCATGCATGTAGACACTCACACTGAGACTCTCACGCCTGTCTCCATCTCCTACCTCAGAGCAAATGGTCCACGGAATTGAAATAGGCAACCACAAACTGTAGGACTCTGTCCAGAGAGTGTGTGTTGCTGGGTGTGTGTATCTGAGAGAGACTTTGCTGAGTGCCCAAGAAATAAAAAGATACTCAATCAAATTGGTTTGCAAGTTTTAAGAGAGTGGTGCACTGAGTGTGTTTTGGTAAAAGAGGGCGGGCTGAGCAGGGAATGAGACCGGGATGAAATGAATAGGTACTACTGTGAGGGTGAGAGAGAGAGAGAGAGAGAGAGAGAGAGAGAGAGAGAGAGAGAGAGAGAGAGAGAGTGACAAAGAGCGAGAGAGCAAGAGAGAGAAATAAAGGGAGGGGTCGATGCAGATATTCAGAGCCTGACTGAGCTGCTTAGTTCACTCTACAGTATATGTCTTGCTTTCTTTTGCCATTTCACATTTCGCCGTTCCTCCAGTGGACGTAGTCAGCATGAGATTGGGAGACATTCTATGAAATATTTACAGAGAAAGAAAGGGGGAATAGCCATCCCTTTTACAATCTGTTAAACCTGCAGTCTGTCAAATCACACACAATTAACTCATGACTCAGAATCTCCCTCAACTGCTAAATAAGTATTTGTTATTTCTGTATATGTATAAGGATATACACACACACACACACACACACACACACACACACACACACACACACATATATATATATATATATATATATATATATATATTTAATTATATATAATTCAAGTATTTTAATTCAAGGTAAAATAATATACTGTACATTTGTTGGCTAATGCTTTAAAGAATTTAAATGGAAAGCAAAACTAAATATATTAAAAAAACACAGAGAAGAAGATGAGCATTATAAATTACAGTCAAATATTAAGCGAAAGCGAAAGCAAAGTTTTATTGATAGTACTTAATGTGCTTAATTAAAACATAATATTTTTTATAATAAAAGCATAATATAAAGTAACACTGTAATACTTATAAACATGTATTATTTTTATTATTATTACTATTGTTAGTATTATTATTATTATTGTAGTTGTTAACAATTGGTATTGTATGAGGAAGTCAGGTGTGTCAGAAAAGTATGTGAGGGTGGTGCAGGACATGTTTGTGTGACAGCGGGTGACAGCATTGAAGTGGTTCAAGGTGGAGGTGGGAGTGCATCAAGGATTGACTCTGAGCCCTTTCCTGTTTGCAGTGGTGATGGACAGGTTGACAGAAGAGGTCAGACAGGAGTCTCCATAAACTATGATGTTTGTTTATAATATTGTGATTTGTGGTGAGAGTAGGGAGCAGGTTGAGAAGAGCCTGGAGAGGTGGAGGTACACGCTGGAGAGAAGGGGAATAAAAGTCAGTAGGAGTAAGACAGAGTACATGTGTGTGAATGAGAGGGAGGGCAGTGGAGTGGTGCGGTTGCAGGGAGAAGAGGTGGAGAAGGTGGAGGAGTTTAAGTACCTGGGATCATCAGTACAAAGTAAGAAGAGTGTGTTATAGAAGTGAGGAAAATAGTGCAGGCAGGGTGGAGTGGGTGGAGAAGAGTGGCAGGAGTGATTTGTAATAGAAGGGTATTGGAGCTGGTGGGAGTTGTAGATGCTGAGATTTTCATTGGGAGTGATGAGGATGCACAGGATTAGAAATGAGTTTATTAGAGGGACAGCGCATGTAGGAAGTTTTAGAGACAAGTTGAGGGAGACTAGATTGAGATGGTTTGGACATGTGCAGAGGAGGGACATGGGGTATATCGGTAGGAGAATGCTGAGGATGGAGCTGCCAGGAAGGAGGAAAAAAAGAAGGCCACGGAGGAGGTTTATGGATGTGGTGAAGGAAGACATGCAGGTAGTTGGTTTAAGAGAAGCAGATGTAGAGGACAGAGTAGTGTGGAGCAGCCGTAAGAAGAAGAAGAAGTTTGTAGTTGTTATTAATAATAAATCTTAAATATACCTTTACATGACTTCATTTGTCTTAATTTAAGGAAATAAGAAATAAAGATCATTCTTAAACCAAAAATGTGTCAACCTGCACCTTAACCCCACCTCATAGACTCACTGTATATATTCTATCACTGTTTGTCTTAGTACATAATGTTTTCATAGCATTCACTATATTGGTTTACGGTTTGCGTGTATTTAGCAGTGTTACATTCTACTCTGCATACCTGTGGAAGCTTTGTGTCAGTCATTCGAGGGTCATGGCAGGTGTAAATCCAAAAACCCGGAGTCATATTGCAATCAGCTACATACTGATCTGAGCGCACCAGCATTAGATATCTGGTTTAAAAGCCATCTGGTACGTCGACATGGCCATGCGAAACACTACAACTTCCCTGCAGACCTTAGAACTGTTGTTGTTCTTGGATTGACAGACAGATTTGAAGCCCAAAGTATGTTTTATTAACATAATACTTAGCAACATGCTAAAGTAACCATAAATCAAATAGGTGACATCTTCATGTAGTTTTTGTATCAGCAATGGTTGCTGGTTTTGGAACAACACACGTTCAGCCTCAAAATATCATTACTGTGCACCTTTAAATTGTCATAATCTTGATCTTTAAGAAAATGCTCATATGCACCAGTTGAGAAATACCTCCAGATGCACCAGGAGGTAAAGCATGGTGTAGTGTAACTTATATTTCATAAAGAAATAAAATGAAAAAGCTGCAATTTCTCTTAAAACAATTTATTTAAAGTTTCTGAGTTTTTCAGAAATGTAATAATTTTACTGGTCACTAGGAAATTGGTATTTATCTAAAGTTTATGCATATCGTTCAGGAAAACAAATGAGATGGAAGCTACTGGGTGCACTATACCATCAAAATCCTGTTCTTGGCTGATGATGCTCCAGGTGAGGATGTTTTGTTTGAGGTTGATTATCAAGGTCCAACATTTAGAGATGCTTCTCCGCTCATCACAGCTGTAAAGAGTTTCCAGTTACAGTAGCCTTCCTCATTCAATGGGTGTTTTTTTCTGCACTCTATTTAAAATCCATAGGCTGTTGTACTTGGAAATCACAGGAGCTCAGCAGTTACTGAAATAACATAGTGTCTGTCACCAACACTCACACCATGATCAAAGCCACTCAGATCCACCCATTCTTGTATCTGCATGGATTTAGGCTGCCTGGATCATTTCATGAATGAGCAGGTGTACAGGTTTTTCTATGATAGTGGGCAGTGAATGTGAATTTGTTTAACTTTAAAAGCTAAAATGCCAAGCGATTATTCTATACGAAAGCGATCTAACACATTTGGAGGAAGTTTCTTCAGAAGACTTTTTAGTGGCTCAGCAGAGAGTTTCTATTTCTGTGTAGTTCTGCTCTACAACCTTGCAATTCATGCATAAGCTATGTCATAGGAGTCTGAAGCACAGAGAAAATCACCAACATGTTTTTTTTCCTCTTAAACTATCCTCCATCATAATTCACTATGGACTCCTAAAGACCTGCTAATGGTACAATTTATTTTAATATATATCAATACATTTTATGATTTTAAAGATTATTCAACACTTACTTACTATTTAAATAAATGGAATGCAATATATTGAATTTTGCATTTAGTTATACATTGTACTGTAGTGTACTCATAAATGCATTTTCGTGACACCATGCCATAAGGAATCTGTTGTACATCTGGCAATTTGTAAATGAAAGATTCTCATTCCCATGTCTGGAAGCAAGAATGTCTAAAAAATGTTGCCGTTGTTGTTGTTGTTGATGTTGTGATTAAATAAGTTATTTTATAAAATTAAAGTAAATGTATTGAATTTAGTAAAACAATCAATACATGTCTGCAGCCATCAATTACACATCAGAACAGATGAGTACATCAGTAATGCTCTATTATTCATGATGATGTACCACCACACTACAACCAGCATGTCTACAAAAATGCCTGCATCATCCATTTCCTAACTCTCGTGATCTTCTTTACCTAGTACAACAGAAATCTCTCTCTGCTGTTGAAATAGCTCATCTTGAAGTGAGGACAGCTGCCCTGGGACAATCCTAACGACCACTGGGGATGCAAATCCTCCTGTAATAAAGAGTAGACCAGTTGGAGATGATGGAGGGATAACCTACAGTAATACCTCTAAAAGGGGATGGCTGTAACCACAGCATCTTGCGTTTCCATAGATTAAAGTAAACACCAACAGTTGCTCCAGTCAATTTTAACCAGCTGTTGAATGGTCACATGCTTTTCTGGGTACATAGTTCAAACTTTTATTTATTTAATATCTCTTTTGTCATCTCTGTTCCTTTTGTGCTGGTTATGAACAACAGTCATAGCCTGATTAAATTAGCTGTACTGTGGCACTCTATTTAACCAACTGGGATTTGTAATTAACTGATGTACATCTGTGCTCCTTACACTGGGCTGTGTGCCATATTCAGTAAAAAATGAAATACGCTCAGTGTCTGGTTTATTAAATACCCCAAACATATTGTTGCTGCCTGTGAAAACGGGGGTTGGGGAAATCGCTCCTGACACTGCTCATAAAAATATCATCCATCGATCATATACAGTGTTGGGGAGTGTACCTACGATGTCAGAAAGTTGTAAAGTGCGTTCCAAATTGGTGAGTCATACGTGTTCAAAACTGAAATCAGTGATCATACATACAGTATCCGCTTGCATCCTGACAGCTCCTGAAGTGTGCGGCACAACTTCCGTTTGCAGCTTGATTCAGTTTGTTGTGAACTTTTATGCCCACTTTGCTCTTTCAATGTAATTTGTGTGAGAGTCTCCAGCTCTCCTCTCTCCCAGGCTCTGAATGTGATTCAACAGCTGTTAAACAGGAGTCTTATTACTCACAGGGGAAGCAGTGGTAAATCACAGTTGTCTGGTGAACTGATTCAGGGGTCACATTCACTGGCTAAGTGTAAAAAATATTTAAAAAAATTGATCAGTGGCAGAAAGTGATGATTTACTCGGCGAGAAAGAGTGGAAGTATTACAAAAGTAGTTTTGAATGAGGAAGGGGAATATGATACGCTATTGGAAAAAGTTAGCTGGCTACTCTTTTCATGAGCCTTTACTCTATAGACTGCATGGAACTTTACTGGTGGTCAATTAAACAATAGGGATGAATGCATGGCATCCAGGTGTTGTTCATTAAAGTAAATCCAGTAGTCATTGAAGGAGATATGTTACTATTTAATGTGGTTATAGATTCTCCTCCCCTTCAAGACAAATGATGTTAAGTAGCTGGCCTGTACACATCCGAACCTGGCTGTACCCGAACCAACAGCACCAAACGTCCCAGACACCATCAAAGGAGCAACAGAAAAAATTCCTTGAACATAACCCAGACAACCTCTGCAAGATGATCTCATGGTCTTCCCAAATATCAGGTAAAGTATTTATACGGACGTTGCAAGGCCGAATGCTGAAATCGACACGGGCACAAGTGCATACTGAAGATGCAAGAAAATTCCATCTGCCCCTTGAACAACTGTCATTATATCCCTTTTGGATTCATGTCAGCATGTAGGATCACTTAGAATGTCTATTATTAGATCTACTTGAGGTTTTTGGCCAGTGACTTAACAGGAATTCTTCCTGGGAAAGTTGGGATTGTTGTAAGAAAACGCCATGATGCTTGTTGTATCTTAAAAAAAAAAAAAAAAGTCTTAAGATAATGAAGCAAAAAGATCTAAGATTATTATATTGAAAAAATTTATTAGTACACAAATATGCCGAGGTAATTGGTTTTGAAATGTCTAGCTTGATTTACATGCTAATTACAATGCAAAAATCACAGCATGTAAAAACATGATGAATATAACATTTTATAAAGAGAGTATATTATATATAAATACTGTGCAGAAAACAATAGGTGAAGTTTTACGTTTGGAATTGTTAAATCCTTTTGGCAAATAATGTAGCAATTTTCAAAAGTTGTTTGTAGATCATTCTACAAACAAGTATGATTATTTAGAATAAATAATTAACAACAAAATCTATATATTATCAAAATCATCTAAACGTCTACATTATCTTGTATTTGTTAAATGATAATCCCATAATGAGGGCTATTAGATGACTTCCTTTTGTTCAAGATATCAAAAATATATATATAATATATATTTCCTGCAGTGTACCTGGATTTTAATTATTTCTAGATACATTAAAAATATTAAAACAAGTTGCATGCATTTGTTCTGTGGTAATACTAATGGTCAAGAGGTCAAGGTCAATTAGCTTTTATTGTCATTTCAACCATATATAGCTGACGCAATACACAGTGAAATGAGACAACGTTTTCCCTGAACCCTGGTGCTACAGTACATAAAAACAACATGGAACTACATCACACAACATATAGCACCATACAGAACACAGAGCTAAAGAAGTAATACTCGCCACATAAAGTGCATCCTGTGCAACCGAGTACAAACAGTGCAGATAAAAGACGACAGTGTTAGACAGATACACAAAACACAAAATTGTGCAGCCAGTAAACCTAATGTATAATGTGTTAATGTTCTGTGGTAATAAAACATAGATAATCCAATTAAATAATAGAAGTAATATCTGATATAAAAATGAAAGAAATCTTGTCAGAGTTGAATGTATTCATTGTCTTACTTTTCAACTTCGTCACAAAAAAAAAATCAGCATTCAGTCATGAAAATATTTTACATTTCAAATCAAGAAATGCCAAGAAATGACATGTTGGTGTTATAAAAATGTCACATTATGTCACAGTATGTTAGTCCTATCTTTGCATCATCTTCATAAAGCAAGCAGCGCTCCAGTTTTGCATAAAAACTTTTAGAAATGGCTTGTCCGATGCCAAACCGCTTAAAAGGAGAATGAAACATAGGAAAACTGAGGAGCTTTCAGATGTTGGAGTGATCATGGCTAAAGCTTTCCATGACTAAGATCAGAATATGAAGTCTTACCTACTGTTTTATGTTCTTCTTTTGGGATTCCTCAAGCCGTAGCACCAAAAACGCACCTTCCTGTGTTTGACTGGTTAGTATTATAAAATGTCTTTTATTTTTACAAATATATTGGCCTTCAAGAAGAGACTCAATGATATGCTGGATTTGAATTAAGACTACAGCAAATAGCTATGATGAGTTATGGTGAACCCTGACTTCAGCCTCAGGCATGGCCAATGAGACCAAATATGATGATTTACCATACCAACTCCCCTCTCACCGCTTTATTTCTCAGATTGCACATTTTCCTGACCACAGATTGATTACGTCCTACGTCCTGTCCCAACATGGACGATCTCAATAATGTAGGTGAAAGTACTTTCCACGACTTGCCACTTACCGTCCAAAGACTGAAGAATAAATCAAAATGTGGAAGGTATCCTTCCTGGATAAATCCTTTCACAGAGATCACTGACTCTTTTCTTTTGACCTGTATCAAGATAAAGTGTCCTACCTGAAAGTCCTTGAGTCTTTGTTCTCTTTCTTTTTAACCTTAACAACATTCAAAGGGTGAGGTTTATAATATGCAGTCAAGTTATTATTTGCATATTTTTTTTTTTAAATGCTTTAACTAGAAAATTAATGGTGGCTTTTTTTTTTTTTTTTTTTATAGACTAGGCATAAAGGTATTCCAAATCCCAAAGTGACATACTCTATCACACATTCTACACAGGAAGTTGCAAAAAATGGCAAAAATGGCATCTTAGCAAGCAAGTATATCTTTAATCTAGTATTTCTAGTTATAGGATTACAACAAACCTATTAGGGCTACTATTTCTAGTACTTTTACATTTATTTCAGGCTTGAAATGGTCTTTCCACATTCATTTTAATTTAAGCGTTCATTTCTAGAAAGAAGAGAAATTATCTCCCAATGTGAAAATGTAAGGCTTGAAATTAATTTAAAAAAAAAAAAACAAACAACAACAAATAGGTTTAATAATATTTGGTTTCTTGGTGATCTTGAAATAGGAAACACTCAATCAAATTGACAATATCAAAAGAATTTAATTTTCTATGATGCCATTTTTTTTTTTCCAGTGAATGAACCATGACTGTCTCTATATCTTTGATGTCATCTGTCAAAAAATACACTTGTATGCAATGATTAAACTGTTCCTATAGCAATAAATGATGACTGCTTAAGCTCTTTCCCTTTTTAAAAAGCTACAGAATGACAAAAAGAACTTACTCGTTCCCTTTACCGATGATGTTGGCGGACGTTTTCTTTCTCTTGAGTTTGTCTTCGCCTTGTTTTGAATTTTAATTGCATTCGCTTCGAGTCAAAAACACACACAAAAAAAAGCAAGAAAACACAGATAATGACTCCGATGATCTGATGGGCTGGAGATAGAATGTGAGGAGCGCCTTGGGTTCCAAGACAGAATTTTCAAATTGATTAAACACTAATGCCTGTGTTTATCTCCCACTTTACAAGCGTCTTCAATTAAGCCCCCTTTGTGCTATTTTTCTGATGATGCATGGACTTCGGAGGCCGCAAATTGATCTGTATGCAGACGTGTGCAATTTTAGCCCATTTTGCCCAGGACTATGCAGTGCACTTCCAGACATCTCAGAAATGAACAATTCTAACCCAATTTCCATCCACTTGAACAGGTTACTGAAATGTTCTGTAAAATATTACGAAACACCATTAGCTCATAGCACGTAGGAATAAATACTCTCGAAGGACATCACCATTTATCACATATTTAATTGCGAGTGTTTAAAGTTTGAACCAACATCTATGCACAGTGAAAAGCATAATGAGTGACAGACAGAAGAGGCCGTGTGTAAGCTTTTTCCCTCCTCAATCCTGATGGGAAGTAGGCCGGCAGACACCTCCAAAGAAACAGCACTCTCCTGCACTTGATCAATACACAAAGAACTCTTACATTACACATTAATCTAATAATCTAATCTAACTCTGGCAAGCTTTTAACATAAGAACGAAGAGGGGAGGCGGTTGAAGAGGGAAGAATAGTGAGAAGTAGGAAGGATTATGACCAGCACTTATGTTTACATCTAAATCTAGTTTTCTTCACATGACAGAAAAGCTTTATAGTCTTCTGCCTACCCTAATGTTTTCACGTGCAGATTGCACAAAATCAAACCATTATGTTATTACGCTCTTGTTTCTAATGGTGTACAATAGAAAAGTTTTTCTGTTTCCATTACATGGTATACAGAATGTTGTGTAAGTATCCCCCCTTTAATTGCGCCATATTTTTAGCATTATAACCTAAAGTTTAAATGAACATATATTTGTAACCATTTGATTTATTCGATTTAACATGTAAAGGTGCAAAATATTTTTTTATTCAGTTGTTGGTTGCATGTATTTAATCATTTGGAAGAACATCTTTGGCTGAAATCAGAGCTGTCCTTATCAGCTTTGCACATTGTGAAACGGATATTTTTCATTATTTTCTTTCCCAAAATGGATCAAACTGCTGTTCAAGACTGTCGATAAACAGAAATTTATGTCTTGCAAAATTTTTTTTCATCTGATTTCTGGGCTTTGACTGGACCATTCTACCACAAAGAGATTTTTGTTTTTGAACAGCTTTGGTAGAATGCACAACCTCTCCCCCAGTCTCGAGTTTCTTGCAGATATGACCACATTTTGGATTAGTCCCCGACTTACAAAGGAGAAGCGATACACTGACCTCATCTTAACTTAATATCAAGGCAAAATCGAGACATGGGCTAGCCTACACTGGAGTCTTAAAGAATAATGATCAGTATGGGGTAGTATTTATTAATAATTTACTCTGAACTCTGTCGACCGCTGGCGAGAGTAAAGTTAAATGACGTGTAAAAATTTTAATATTTGTACAATTTCTTCACATCGCTATCGTCATCGTAACATCAAAAAATTTGTAAGTCAAACCATCATAACTTGGAGACTACCTGTATTTAGATTGTCCAGTATTTGGCTTTTTTTTTTTTTTTTTATATATTAGACTTTAATATGTGCTTTGCAGGATGATGAAAGTTTGGGATTTTTTTGCAAAAAAATTTTTTTTAAAGCTTGTTGGTCTTCATGAGACTTTTTTTTTGAGGTATGTTCTATAACAAACCGTTCCCTGGTGGTCTAGTGGTTAGGATGCGGCACTCTAACTTCTGCGGCCCGGATTCGATCCCCGGTCAGGGAACCAACCCCAGCCATTAGGGTTGCACAAGCCAGTGCACTCTTAGTGCCGGTCCCAAGCCCGGATAAATGGGGAGGCTTGCGTTCGGAAGGACATCCAGCGTAAAACATGTGCCAAATCAAACATGTGGATGATCCGCTGTGGCGACCCCTAATGGGAGAAGCCGAAAGAAAGTTATGTTCTATAACAAACCCTTGGGATTGTCATAAACAGTTCCCATAGCATTTAATTACACTTGGTTTTACAGAAACAAGGGTGAATATTTACAACCTTTACATTTTTATTAATAATTTATAATTAATTTCCGCCTACTTTAACTATATGGCCTATACTGTGTAGCTTTGAGAGTTATAATCCCATTTAAATATATTTCAATTAAAGGCTGTAACACTACAAAAGGAAAAGTTCAAGAGAAGTGAATGCTCCTGCAAGCTACTGTATACATCCAGACAGACACTAATCCAATTTCATATTATTCAATCCAACTAGGATACTGAAAGTATATTAGAAATATACATGCATGGGTATGGAGACACTGTGAAAAACATTTAGCAGACTTTGTGAACAACATGGCCCCAGTTTGATTTTGATTTGTTTTTAACTGTTCAAAGTGCTGAAGCATTAAAATGCAGAGGAGAAGAAGTGTAGTATTAGCAGATTAACATTTATCCTCAGCCCATTAGATTGTGTAGACAGGAAAGGTGCTTTAAACCACTCACGGCCCATGCAGGACAGATTGGTGCCAGGATGTCGTAAACATGTTTGGCTCATTTGATGACAAGATGGGATACTAGCATCTACTGCACATCGTGCTGGGTTTTAAGCTAAGGTTTGGTCTTTTCATGGTCTTCAGAGATTTCTGACACGCAGTACTATTTCAGTGTTGTAGCAATAAGAGAGCTGTGTAAACTTGACAAGGTATATGTGATGACTTATAAATAAAACACCCAAAAAGTTGAATCAAGAGCCCTAAATGGACTAACGATGTTTCTCCATCATAAATAGCTTAAAATCCTCAACAATCCCTAATCCTAATGATTTCTATCTTAAGATTTACTCTGTATTGAATGTTTCACTGCATTGAACCACTGCTGGACTTTATGTCCTCCTGTCCTATATTTAGGTGTTTTCCTGGTCTGCCATATTCACTCTGGAGCCCCAGTGTCCTAGTCAATGCTCCCCTGCTGAGATGGTGACCCAAACACTAGTGCAGGAGCTGGACTCTCTGCTGAAGCACACTGAATGCTTACGTCAGGAGAGGGCAGCCAAGATTCGTAGACATAGCTCCTGTATGGACTACAGCTGGCTGGCAACAACACAGCAGAAGCCCCCTACCAGATCATGGCTGAAAAGCTGCTAGAGCTTCAGGAACTCTGTTTAAAGATCCCTTCCTCCCAGTGTGACCCTGTTGTTCTCAGGTGGCTCATCAGGTTTGTTGGTAGATTGGGTGATAAACCTCTTACTGTATATGAGACCTATATAGTGTTATAGACCTGGATATATATGTGAGATTGAATCCACACTGACAGTCGCATAAAACACAAATCACCAGCATTTTGTTTATTTTCACATTTTCTTATCGATAGTACGTAAAACAGGTAATCTGACCTAATTTTCTAACAGAAATGTCTGCAAAATCACAGGCTGTGAGTATGAAATAAGAAATTGTTTGCATTTTTGAAAAAGTGACAAACTGCAACCGTTAAAGAAGAACAAGGCTGTAGACGGAGCGAATGTTTTCCCATTAACAAGCCAGAGATGATCAAACATATTTACCTGCTGAACTTTTATTCCCTGATTAAAAATACAGCTGTACATGATAGGAAGTGGAATGTTATTGTCTTCATTTGTATCCTTGAATTTTAAACCCTAAAACTGCACTTTATGATATGAATTATGTTTTGCTGATGCATAATGGTCGTCTTGGAAATGAATATTCCTGAAGTACCTCTTATAGCGAATGTGGGTCTTTTTTCAATAATTGCAATTGCTAGTAAAACTTTCTTCCTATTAAAGCCAATTGTACTTACAGACTTTTTTTGTTTGTTGTTCGCGCCCTAATACGATCTTGCTACGACTCACCCTCTAGACAACTCTCTCGTTATCAGACAACAGCTACCATTCTCGAAGGATAAAATTAGCACATGCATCCGCTGAGGCATGTGAAGGTATCCTCCGCATCCGCAAAAACAATCTCACAAAAGCCCACGGCTGGATAGTGTCACTGTGATTGACAAGGGGACAGACAGAGTACTGAGCTCTTGACTCCTGACCATAAATTAAAATGGTATTGGCAGGATTCTGAACTCCTGAATATGCTAGTTTTAAATGAGACACAGCTGGCACTGCGCCCCATATAAGAGTTTTGCTCGAATCTAGACCGCTGTCTCAACATAAAACTGGCAAATGAATCAGAGTGCATAAAAAAAAGTCTGAGACAAAACCAGTTACACATTGTGATTATGATTCCAAAGCCTAATGGTCAATAATGAAAGAAGCCATTTACAGCCGCAGTGGTGTAGCTACCCTGTCTTCTAATCTACATCGATAAATAGAGTGAGGATATGTTGGGTTTTTTTTTTTTTGTGTGTGTATAAAATTGCCTACTTAAACAATTTCTTTTTTTTTTGGCCACAAAAAAATAACTTGTTATCAGAAGTTACTTTAGTAGTATCAAATAACACTGCTCATGATCCAAAGGTGCAGATTCGGTAAAGTCACATTATTTATAAACACGTTAAAGTCTCTAATCGCACCAAAGCTGAGGGATCCCTGTTTATTTTACATTTTAACTCCCTCAAGCAATCCTTTCTTTTTTGGAGACTGTTCTGAATTGTCCGGTTGTCCATTGGAATCAAGCCAAGAAGACGACAAAGATAAAAAAGAACACGATGAGGATGAGGAAGATTTTGATGAGCAACCAGCGATTGTTGGAGACGGACTGAAAGTACTTAAGAATTTCCGTATGAGCAAAGTCCACATTGAGCTGAGTGTCTTCTACGTTAGCGTCGATCCTGTTACGAGGGGGGTGGGGGGTGGAGAGATACGATGCAGGGTTAAAATGCATATAATCAAAACAAAACAAGTGTCTTTGTGTATTCAGGATTTAGCGCACACACGTCACTAGGTTTCTCTTACATTCCTGAACCCTTCCTCTTACCTGTGCACGGTCTCTTCCTGCTCTTTCACCATGTGGGCCAACTGCTGGAAAATGGATCCCAACTCTACGATAGTAGTCTCAATGTTTTGCATAGTGTTGGCTCGGTCCTGAATATAAGACTCCTGATGACACAAACGTGCATTAAAACTCTCAACTAGTGATAAGTGTATAATAAATCAACTAGGACCCTATGAACTACCTTTTCATCGAGGAGAAGCATCTGCTGGCTGGAACTGAGATCCATGTCTATGGAGACATCTGCTGTCTTGGACTTGTCCTGCATCAATACTGAATTGCCTGTTGTAAAATCAACGATAAATACAGTTGCAAGCAGCGACTTGCAGAGCCAAGCACCAAGAGCACAATAAACGACAAGCAAATTAAAAAGACACAAGAAGCATCTTCTCAGTATACAACTAGGCCCCTTTATAACATACTTTGTGAAATATCTAGGTAGATAGTTGAAATTCTATTCTGTGTCCAGTTGGTGGTGCTGTGACAACGACTAAATACCGGACTGCCCATGCACTTATGCCCCCACATACAAATTTGCATGGTCTGACAAACTGACCGATTGCCATGAAAGCATCATTTATAACATAAACAAATTATATTTTTTTGTATCTTACAGAATTTTCAAAACCCAAAACGTACTAAAGTTGATGGACGATATTGGCAAAACACCCATGCCCAGCACATTTCATACATGTAGGCAATCCACACATTTGCTGGACCATAGATAATGAATATTAATTCACACCGATCTGTTTATTAGCTATAGGAAAATCAATTATAAAACTGGAGCTTACTGAAGTTGGAGTTATGGAAGGAAGCGGAGGCTGGTGATTGAGAGAACTGCTCTTGTCTGCTTTTTTGTTGCTTCAGGTTCTGCGAAATGAAATTCATTATTAATGAAATAGTCTTTGAAACCAATGTGCATTCATTTGTATCAAGATTTACCTCTGTTCTTACTTCCAGAACTGACTTGAAGTCACTCGACATTGATGCCAATTTTGACTGGAAAAGACAAGAATAAAAGATTATAAAAGAAAATATACAGATTTCTTTTTTATTGCTGCAACAACTAACCGATATAATCGATAATGATATTCGTTGTCAAGGAACGCCGATATCGACTAGTTCGGCTGCTCAAGTTACGGGTTAAAGTGATGACATGACAAGAGAACAGGGTCAACAGGCAGCAGGAACAAGTGTGGGTCCCAAGTTATCCAAGGCATGAGAACGTTTCATATTAAACGCATGGCATGAGAAAAATTTATATTAAACATAGCAAAGAAAACTGTACTTGCAAGTTATGCAAAGGGGCGTTTGTGTGGCATGAAAGTACCACAGTGATGCACGAGCGCATGAAAAGAAAACACACTGGTGTCACGGATGAAAACTGTTTGTAACTTCGGGAAAGTCGCACCGGATCTGTTCTGTTTTGACTCGCGAGCATCAGGTTGTGAAGGATTCAATTAAAACGGTGCGAATAAACACTAAATCTAAAAGCAGCAAATAACAGCAGCAGTAAACGATTACATTTGTAGTCAATGTTGTGGTTTTTAGTAAATGATTATGCATTTGTACACCAATGTATATTTTTTCCGTTTTTTTTTTTAAACAGGCGTGTTAGCGTGCTGCGTTTCCATTGTCTTTTTATAGCATTATATAACAGTAATTTATCTGTTTTCAGATGTTTGTATATTTAAACTATGCATGTATCATTTAATTATTATACAAAATTAAATTAATTATATATACTTGATTCTTATATCTTCACAACTGAACAAAATGTTCATTTAATTCTTTTTAAAACAATGTTGTATTATATTTTATATGGATTTTATTAAGCATGTTTGTCAACTTGCCATCTGAAAAATACAATACAAATGTTAATTTACACAAATTGCTTCACCTTGCATACTCAAACGCTGTTTTGTTTTGTTTTTACAGAAAGAAACAACCCAGCATGAGTGAACTTGTTCAAGGAGATTATATACC
>JAAIIK010000099.1:686354-714489 GCA_014706435.1 Silurus glanis
AATAATAATAATAATAATAATAATAATAATAATAATAATAATAATAATAATAATAATAATAATGTACTAGTATAAAAACTGGATCTAACATGTAATATCTTCATTGAAATGTGGAATCATTGTGTAGTAATTGTGCAATATATTGTTTTAAAAACGCCCAACTTCTTCTTCTTCATTCAGCTGCTCCCATTAGGGGTCAAGTCAAGTCAAGTCAAGTCAAGTCAAGAGGCTTTTATTGTCATTTCTACTATACACAGTGGTACACAGTACACAGTAAAAACGAGACAACGTTCCTCCGGAACCCTGGTGCTACACTAAACAACAACATAGAGCTACAACACAACACAAAGCTACATAAAGTGCATCGAGTGCAACCTAGTGCAAACAGTGCAGACAAAAAACAGTACAGACAAACAGTGCAGACGAAAAACAGTACAGTACAGACAGACAATGCAGACAGACAACACAAGACAAGACACAAAACCCAAGATAGCACCAACCAGTAAACCTACTGTATACTTTGATTATACAGTACTGTGCGAGGAGAACTGTAAAAACTATACCTGGGAGTGAATATAAACAGACACAATGTAGTGCAAAAAACAGCATCAGTCAAGAGGTGCAAAAAACAGCATGTAAACAGTATAATAGAGTCGAAGGTGCAAAAGGCAGCATGTAAACAGTAATACAGTGAAAGGTGCAAAGGTCGCCACAGCGGATCATCCGTCTCCATACCCTTCTGTCCTGCACATCTGCCCACATTCAACCCAACCACCTGCATGTCTTCATTCACCACATCCATAAACCTCCTCCTTGACCTTCCTCTTTTCCTCCCTTCTGGTGGCTCCATCCAACTAAACTCAACAAATTTGACTGTTAAATCTGCCCTATACGCCATCTACTGGTTTTAAATGACATGACAACAGGCTTTGGGGGAGAATGTCTTACAGCTCCAGGCTGTAAATTGAAATCTCATGTGAAATGAATTCTCCTGTTCTGCACCTACAGTTTCCAGAACAGGCTCCAGATCCACTGTAACCCTGACCAGGAGGATATATTTAATACAAAGTTCTGCAAACAAAAACAGTTGCACAGACAAACATGGGTAACTTTTTTTTTTTTTTTTCTACTTTGGAGTTTGCCATTACTGCTTTTAAGGAGGGTTTATGACTTCTCTAAGAAAAGGCTTTCGGCGACACTTAGTTTCAGTTTCCCCCAAATTTTACTAGTGTAAGATATGGAGTTTTGAGTGACCGAGGGTTAAGGTTCTCACTTAAAACTTTCAGTGATGACGTGCTAGAAGTATCGAGGACAGTTAACTTTTTATTGTGTCCAGAGAGAAAAACTAGAGAGAGAAGCAACTGCATTCAATCCCCATCCCCATAAAAGTCCTCAATGCTATATGCAAAAATAAAAATGAATGTTTCACAGTAGTAAAAAAAAATCCTTGTCACTTTTTTGCTTTGTATTGCGTAAATTACATTTATTGTCCTCCAGGTGTTGGGGCAGGTTGATATTGTTAATATCGTTGCATTCCTCTGGGTGCTCTGGTTTCCTACCACCTCAACTAAACATGCCTGTAGGTGGACTGGTGACACAGATCTTCCTCTAGGTCTGTCTGTGTGTGCGTGGGCGGTGTGTTTATCATCTAATTGATTTAAACTGATTGAAAAATATATTCCAGTCTGTTACTCGGATGTGATATAATCATTCCGCTGCTCATCTGAGTGAATTGCAGATGATCCTCTGGTTCAAGCTCGCATTGGCACCAGATACCAGCCCATCTGCTTCTATTTTCATTGCTTTACTTCTGTTTGGCGTCGGTACATACACAAATCTTAAATGTAGGTTGACGAAAACTGCTGGCTGGAAATGGGCTGGATGGAATCTGCATCTGTAAATATGATTAATTTTCCTCTAGTTTGTTGAAATGAATCATCATCTTGAAATGATTTAGTGCAATGAGTATCATGTTTGTCTTTTCTTGGGTTGGAAAATCAGGCACTGTTTGCATATTTTCTGGGGGTTGTGTATTTAACACACACCCCTCATTTATTTTTTTCCTGTCCCCCATTTGTTTATTTGCGTTATGGGTTTTTCAGAGCTCGTTTTTCCCATGGAATCAAGACACTAAGTTTCAGAAATGACATGACTCAATATCTTAGAGATAAATCGTGTCAGACTTCTTAAAAGATCACTGGGAACTGTAATGCTCTCATGCTTCCAGTTAAACTATACACCACTGTTTGAATTCTGTTTTCCTCAGTCCTCAGAATTCAGAATTCGACGTTTGTTGAAACATTGTTTCCCCTTCTTGAAATTACTACATGATTGTTGTGTGTTTGGTGAGGTCATGCATTACTTTTCTTTGTGCAAATTTGTTCTCATCGGTTGGTGGCAGTTAATGTGTTATTGTTTGGGCAACTGGGCTTTGCTCCACAGAACCAATGTAGACCGACACTACTGCGTTTCTGTGAGACGAACGCCTCCTTCTCCTTCTCCTCCTTCTTTTCTTCCTCTTCTTCCTCCTCCTCCTTCATCAACTCACCAACACTCTGTGCACAGTCCACAGTCTTCCACTAAATCACATAACACACATATTGTATATCCAGTTCACAATAAATTACCTTGTGTCTATTTGTTCTGGATACAGTCAACTCCACAAACATTGCACTCTTCAGGACAAAGTGCAAACCACACATCTAATGACATTTTAAACCTAAACATATGGGGAAATTGATACAGTAAAAAAAAAAAAAAATCATTAAATAGTGCTCCCAAA
The DNA here is from genome assembly GCA_014706435.1 of Silurus glanis. Lineage (NCBI taxonomy): Eukaryota > Metazoa > Chordata > Actinopteri > Siluriformes > Siluridae > Silurus > Silurus glanis. The sequence goes on from JAAIIK010000099.1 coordinate 689,137, forward strand.
GACAAAAACAGCACAAGCCACCACCAGGCCACATATTCCAAACTCCTTTTTTTTTTTAGTTTACAGTTTCGAATACACACATGGACAGCCGTATTATTTCAGTTTTCATGATGTCGGATGGTTCATGGTGAAGGAAGTGCAATTCCAAGGTAAAAGGAAGTGGTTAGAGTCAAATAAAGTTTCGAGAGCATTCTGCTATTCATTTGACATGTTTCTTTGAAGTGGAAATAACGTTGTCACGCACATTAAAAAAAAAAAAATAATTCTGAGAGGAATTCTAAAAGTGTCAGTAATGCGGCGGGTAGTGATGACAGGTCTAAGGTCCTCAAGAAAGGTTGAAAGGTAAATAGATTCTCTGGATAATGCATGAAGACTTTATATGAGTGGGAAAGATATTTATTTTATACAATAGTGCCTATTTGGGGCAAAAGATACAAATAATTCTGAATTTTATCATCATGATGGAGAAGTGAGCAGGACGAAGATAATAGAGGCTCGAAAAACGCCGAGAGTAGATACCTCTAGAGGAATCAGATATCTTTTTTTTAAATCTGGAAACTTAAATAGATCCTCCTTTTAAATCGATTTGTAAACTATTTTCTGTATTGATGATTGGACATTTTTGGATTCTGAATTTTTTTTTAACGCCGTACCACTTTGTGCCCCACGGAAGTGCCGAATCCTACCGCCCACAAAGCGTTTCCTAAGCCCTGATTTTCCATCTGTCATACTTTATGAGATCTGTAGTGTGATGTGTCATATTTTTTCCAGTCGAACGGTATAAGGTCAGTGTAGGCTCACATACTATATCACAGTAGCTGCACTTTCAATTGATACCAGATGTTAATGTGCTTTGCAGATGAAATTCCATTTCTTGCTGCAGGCTAACGTGCACACGGCTCAGGTTACCTGCATGCCTTAATATCAGCCTGGACAAAAGCATTTTCATATATTTCTACGCAGATTTTAATCGAATGGCAGCACCAGAGGAATCTCGGACCAGCTGTGTTATTTTTTTTATTATATCTTGTTAATAACATGTTTTAATGAGACATCATTTGTCATCTTGCTGCAGGACATTAACTTGTCTGTCTATGTGTTTTATACATTCTCCCACACACATGCACTCACTAAGCATTCATTCCTAAGCGCATTTTGAAACCATTCAGCTGGTTTAACCGATCAGTAGTTTAGCCCAGTGTACTGCGTTCTTTCAAAAATAACTTCTTAATAGTTATATTAATATTTAATATTTTTGCAAGCATAAAAGCTATTTTCTTTTCTTCTTCAATGCATTTTGCTGCTCATGCCAGATATCTATTTCTGTAGAGTGTTATGTTTTTGTTAGAGAATCGATTTCAGTCCTCACAGATGTGTTCAGTAGCTTCCAGCCATGGTTGTCAGTCACTGAGACGACCTCAACAGTGCTCATCAAAACTCATTATAGATCAAACCATACGTAACAAACGGCACATGTCTGTCGTTGCCCACGTGTCTGCAAAGAACCTGCGTTTTTGCTGATCCCTATGTGTTTCTCTTGGAGTGCATTTAAAGCTCAGGCTCTTTTGGCTGAGCAAATCTGCTGGTGTAGGCTCCGGCCCCAGGAAACTTTCATTCCAGCATCCTCACGGGGCCCAGTGGAAATCCAAGCGCAGCGTGTCTTACTGCCATGAAGACACACAGCAGGATGCAAGGCCCTGTCAGTGGGTTCTTAGTATGGTCTATGCAAAGCTCCTGCCCTCTGCTTGTTCCACCCTGACCCTCACACAAGGGGGTCCTGAATAGCAGCACAGCCTGGAGGACTTTAAACAAGAGAAAAGCCATATGGAATATAGTATATAGAAAACATAAAGGATGCATTTTAATGTGAAAAATAAATTTTTTTAAATATTTTAAATATCCATATCTAGGATATTCAGTGCAATAAAAAATAGTTTGACTAAAAAAATTAGTTTATTAGTACGTGTTAACGCAAATTCATAATGACACTAATTTAATTATGCGATTCATGCAAAAAAAAATAAATAAATATAAAAGAGGCAAAATTCAAACTTGCAACGCAACACACATTTATTCACCACGTCCTTTATTTACGCAGATATTTAAAAAAAAATAAACATCATCGAAAAATCATTTTTAATCACTAATCATTTGTTTTACTGATGCACCAAGTCACAAATCAGCACGAAAATCCGCTGCGATGCGACATCCGTCAATTAAAACCGTCCGTGTGGAAGCAGAGCAAAAGTTCCATTTGGTGTCCCGCTCATTTACATAATTTAAAACACCATTCTTACTTTAAAACATTTACAATAATATTTTTGTTGATTAGATTATTAAAATCCTTTTTTACCTTAAGAACAGATAAATGTACGATTAAGTTGATCTTAATCACGAGTTAACTCATAACAATCATGCGATTAATCACAATTAAATAATTAAATTGATTGACAGCCCTAATAGGAAAAAAATGCCCAAAACGTACAACATACATTCCACATACAAACACATGTATGTAAACTGATATAAATTCAGGATACTTTTTCTGTTTTCTTCAAATAATTCAAACAGATTGAATAATTTAAATAATAATAATTTAATATGATTATTCAAATATATTCTTTGAAGATTTGCCTCTACAGAAGTGGAAATCAATATGTGATTATCAGGAGCAGCCATTTTCCTTAAAAACTGCAAGCCTGTTGGATTTTCCTTTTTGTAACTTTTCCTATAATTTTTTATTTTTTACATTTTTTCATTTAATTTTTTCATTTTTTTATTTTGTTGTAAAATACACAGTTCTCCACTGTTTCTGTGTGGCTTAGTCACCACAATGGAGCAAATATGGTGGTAGCTGTTCTGTTTCATTTCTCTTTTTTTTGTTTGTTTTATAGTACTTTATTAATTTATATGTTGTTCTGTGCTGGGGATATATAGCTTATGATTTTGTACACAGCACAAAGATTTAATATCCACTGTCAGGAGATAGGAGACAATGAACAATGTCATCTGGTGACCTTGTAAATCATACCAAGTGCTCACTCATGGACATAGACTAAACATGCAATATATAGGAATGATTCAAGGCTCTTTTGTTGAAGTATATTCGGATAAATCCATTGGGAAAACTTCATTTCCTTTTTATAAGATGAAGAAAGCTTGCTTAGAGTTTTAGATGGGTCAGTAGGTGGTTAAGGAAATCCATCTGTCCTTGATCATGTAAGAAAAACAAGGAGGGATGATGGAAAAACCGAAGCAAGTGCAACTTCAGTCTATTAAAATTCTTATATCATGACTTCCCCTTCAAAAAACTTCATTCCAGAAGACTCCTTTTTCTATCCTTAGTCTGTGAAATGAGAAGTAACCGATCATCTTTTAATTAATTTTCCATTTAAATGTTAACCTCCCCCTCTCCTTCCAGTACGTGCAGTTTTTCCTAGAAGTTACCATCTGCTGGTTTCTACTTTATTGCCCAAACGTTTACTTGGGTATTAGACCTGGAATCTCCATTTTGGAATTTATCACTGATTACTCTCAGAAGTAACACAACATTTGTTCACGTTCCTGCCAGATGTCCTTTTAATCGTCCCTTTTACAAACCCAATGGACCTAAAATCATTTATGGTACAGTCTGGTGAGTTGAATGAGTTGAGCTGCTGTTTGGAGCTGTGCAGAGTCTAATGTATTGGCAAGATTATTTATAAAAGAAAGAAAAAACATTTAATGTGATATGGTTTTATACCTAAAGTAATTCTCACGGGACTCAAGAACAATTTATTCAAGGAAAAGTCTTGTCTCGTTGATGACGAGGGGAGTCTGCCAGTATTAATGCATGGTCATGATTTCCTTTTCGTGAATTTATGTGTTTATTTTTGAAGAGGGTTTGTTTGGAGAACATAGTCCTCAAGATATTTGTATTGTTTTCATATAAGGCCCCCCTACCCATCATGTTGTTCTTGCTCTTTAAATGAGCCAAAAGCAAATTTATTAAATGTTATGTGGTTATTAAGCTGGAGACCATGGACCACATCATGTTTCTTTTGTTATGGTTTAATTTCATGCTATGTCTGCACTTGCTCTGAATTTCCTCATGCTGTTTTGAATTGTGCTGCATTTCCAGCTTTAAACGACTTATTCTTAAGACATCAGATGTGCTAAAGATTGATGAAAATGTCCCATTTAAAATCCCACTAAAACAATTTTGAATGCCAAATGGCCAAATTATTGTGCAGGTGCAGTAATCAAATAATCAAACTGCTGTGTTGCAGTGGTAGTGTTTCTCTTCTTGGGATTCAAAGGTGTTAATTACTTATTTAATAGTCTTTACTTCCTAGTCTAGATATTCCACAATGCAAACTTAAGACAAAGATGTTCAAAATAAATAAATACATTCAATATATCACAGACATGTCCTAGGCACTCAGATGGCTGTGATATAGATGATTCTGAATAGAAAAACCTGTTCAGGAAACCAGCTGGACAATACTGAGTACTGCTCAGGGCCTGCAAGTAATATAAAACACTTTGGAGACGACCAAAACCTTGGGAATTTAGCTTGGTTGAATCAGTGGGGGCACATGGCCTTGGATAATAGCTTCAGTGTGTCTAATGAATTCCTGAGTGGCCGATACTTCCAACTCTGAGGCCACTACTGGTAAAGACATGCCTTGGCACTACGAGTCAATAAACAAACAATTGAATCAATTGAAGTCTACACTTATACAGCCAATAAGACCTTAACCTAACAACTTGTTTTCACACAAGCGATAATCACTGCGTACTGTGCGTCTAGACAAGATGCTGTGAGAGAAAAAATACCTGATCTCAGACAGATGTTTTAGTGGAAAGAACAGTCTTAAATATGACTGTTCCCTAAAATGATCTTTGTCACATGCAACATCTATAGGTGGTTCTCCGCATTCCAGATTGACCACTGAACTGTTGGTGGTCCCAACAGTTTTCTATACATGATCCAAAAGAATCTCACAGTAGATACCAGAAAATGGTAGCACAGTATTTCTTATAACTACTGTAAAACTAGACTATCTATCCAAATATCAATAAAACTTAACTATACACTGTCTACACTAACACTTCACAGACATAAACATTCAGCACTCAGCTTTTCTTCTCGAATAGCTTCAGAAATGCCTGCCTGACTGGAACTGCTAAGCCTTTTACCAAATTCTGAGACCTTCATCCTCACAATTTAGCTCACACGTCATCTTCCAAGATCTCTGGTTTAATCATAATTCATTCTGGAGCACAGTTTCAGCTGTAGAAGGTCAAGATTCCTGCAGAGTGCTACCATACCTCAGTTGCTGTTTAGTCTTTTCTATCCAACACTCCATATCCAAATACACCTCTGGAGTATCAAAGAGAAGATACAGGTATGTTTGAAGGTTTCCACATCCACTGAAGTGAGTCCATAGAGAGAGAAACTGCAGATGCTTTACCGATCAAATGGCAATGGAGGCAACATATGTTATACACATCACCGGTGACAGGAGGGCTGAGGTAATGAAGAATAAAGTAAACTCATCTTAGATTTAGACAGATGGTACAGCTATTAATTATTCTGAAAATAGCTTTTATTTAATAATATTAGTGCGTTTCATGGAGGTTCGGTCAGATCAACAGATTGTTCTGGAGCAGCACCTTATATAGCTTGGTGCTGGTCAATATCATGAAGACACTTTAAGTTTTGCAATGCTGTCCATTGCCTAAATATATTGAAATGCTGTACATATGGCTTGGACTTCAATTGGAAACTGAGTGGGTGTCTATTGGAACTTAAAGGCCATTTTAGCAATGGGAATTCATTCACCATTGTGTGTAGATAGCAACGGTTGATAGAACTATCTGAATTGGCAGAATGGAGTGAACTAGGACACACAGTGCTCTTTGCAAAAATGGCTCAAATTCTTTGGCTGCCCACCTCTGTAGAAAAACAGTACTTCACATCTGCATTTATTATCCAGACAGCAGCTATCTGTTTCACATCCAGCAGGGCAGTGTCAGGTCCTGGATTTTACCTCAGATCCCAGAATAATCCGGTTTAACCGAGGTATTTAGTTAAATAAGACCACATATCCAGAGGAGTTAAGCATGTGTGAAGTTGAGGGGTCAAAGGGTTAGTGGGTGCTCCATTAAGTTCAAGCTATTGCAGACAGCTGTAGAGGGCATAACGATCTCTCATAGTGTAGTGGTGTTGGGGAGTTAAGAAAGAAAGAAGGAAACAGGATGTTGATGTTCTCCCCCTACTAAGTCTATTCAAAATGAGCAACAGTTTCCCAGCATTCCTCATCAGGAGATTCCCTAAGGCAATAGCACACTGATTATGTGTGTGTTTAAGGGATGCCCATGTCAGGCGCTGCAGGAGACAAATTTTCAAAACAGCATGCTTGTTAACACAGTAAAAATATTTTTGAAAATACTAACAGGTTTGTGTGTGTGTGTTTGTTGTGAACTGCATTCCTCATGTTTCTGATGCAAATTTCCTATGATTTCCTGAGTTGTAGTATAAACATGAAAAACAATCCTTTCATAAGTTCAAGTCAAGAAGCTTTTATCAGAATCAGAATCAGAATCAGAATCAGGTTTATTGGCCAAGTGTGTTGACACACACAAGGAATTTGGTTCCAGCTGTTAGTGACTCTCAAAAGTACAGACATAAATAAACCTATACATGACAAAACAGACAAGACAAGACACAAACAGACTCTTATGTTGTTATTTTAACCAAATATAGCTGATGCACTACACAGTGAAATAAAACGGGTTTTTTCAGGACCCTGGTGCTACATAAACAACATAGAGCTACATCACACAACATAGATCTACATAATAGAACATTAGACAGATTAGAACATTAGTTGTTCTAGCCACATAAATTGCAAAAAGAGACAAAAGACAGTGCAAGACAGATACACAAAATACACGTACAAAGTACGAGGGTACTTGTAAACATTTTACACTTCTGTATAGCAGCAGTTGGTGTATATATGTTTCATAATCATATTTATATATATTGAAGATGTAGGCATGCAATTTTTTCAACAACTGTGCTGTTTTTATTATTTAATTTAATGTAATATCTTATTATATCATAACAAATTATTTTTTTTCTTACCATCAAGAGGGTTGTGCAGATTCAGGTTCATATTTAAATGCCTCATAAACTGAAAAGTAATAGATACATGTTTTGTCTCTATTCATTGAGCATTTTGGTGTTTATGAGTTCACGCTCTGGCTCTATTTTACAATGTTTGACCATGTATTGTCTGTTTTTATGATATATGCCTGCACATGTGAACCTGCTCCCACTTGTGATTTTATGAGCTTAGAATAAGAACTGACATACATGGGTTGCAATGGTCTGCTGGTTAATTACTTCTAATAAGGATCACTACAGCTTTGGGAAAACCCCAGAAGAAAAATATCTACAAAGGGAGTATCTACAGGATAAAATCTTCACAGTCTACAGACGAAGGACAGGAAGTGACCTATTCACCAAATCACAGCCAAATACTAAAGTCAGTCTGATAATTGATTGTTCTATAGAACGAATTTGGTCTGTATTGGCAAAAGGTTTTTGTGCATACTGAGTATTATGAGGTCAAGCAGATATTTCAGTAATTTATTGAATTATATAAAGAAATTATTCTTTAGATGAGCATGATTTTATACAGTAGGCAAAACTTTTCAGAAAAACCTAATGGAAACTGTCTTCTGAAAAATTTTCCAGCAAATGAAACATAAGCAAAGTTATGACAGCTTCAGGTCTTTTACAGTTTGGAAACCTTCATTTATTTCAGGGAAAGATGCAAATCTAAACAGGCAGTGTGGGATAGAGACCAGATGTGTCTGCACTAAGCATACTTCAGCATATGGGCTGTTGGAACAAAAAATGCCTCGGGAAGATCAGCATCTCTGAAGGGTTATATACACACAACAATAAAAGTTACTATACAGTTTGTTGGCTCTTATCTTCTATGGCTGAGCTTTATAAAACTTGCAATTGCCTTTAAATTAGTTCTTTGTTTTGCATGTAAACTCTTTAGTTGCTTTTCTTTGAAATGCGGTACAAAGCCACATTAATTTAAGGGCATCCAGGGAAAACAAAGAAGCCAAGACTGAGTTGTTTGAATTGGAAAGACAGAAAAAGCAGTTTTGGGACTGAATTTTACAAAGGTACACTTTGACTCAAGGCAGTGAGAATTAGACGGAACTCATGCCTGGGAGAAATGGGAGCTGAGGGTTGATTTGTTCTACAGACAGGGAAAAGGTTTTAGAACAAAAGCGGTCATAGCTTAGTCTGGCTTCTAGACATTTTATACTGACCACTGGCACCACTACAATTTCTGACCTTCGTCTGCCTAATAGCTTTTTCAACTCCGTTTTGAATTTAGATCCCATTCTAACTGGGCATTTTATTTCTCGTTATCTCATCAAGGGTAAATGTGATATAATAGTTGTTCATAAAAATATGACACATGAAACCAATTCAATCACGGTCCATACTTTTAAATCTGAAAGATGGTGAAAGAAAGGACGTGTAAGTAATTTCCCACTATGAAGAAATGAAAACATTTGTTGAAAAGTTTTAACTGTAAACCAGGGTTTAAGTCCTTTGAAGAGAAAGATTTATTTTGATGGGACTTGAAGCAGAGTTGTGGTCTTTATTTGGGAATGAAAGAACAGATGCAGACTGTCCGTGCTATCCAAAATAAAGGCGCTGTGTTTCCCAATGATATTCAAGTTTATAAGCTTGCTTCTGATCCCAGACAGAAGGATATCTGACTCACAGCATGATCCTGCTTCATTATTTTGTTTCTCAAGACTGAATCTGATAATCATTCACTTTTAATTCCTTCTTCATAAAATGTTTAAAGGGTAATTTTACAAATGAAAAAGAGACTAATGAAAGGAGATGGTAAACAGAACGTTTGTATAGTAAAGTATAATAACACAGCACGATCTGTAAAACTTTACGTGCCCTATAATTTTTGAATGCCTCTTCTCATCCATGAAAGTGAGTTACATTCACTTAAACTGCATATAGAAAATGAAGAAAATAATTCAAATGCATACATAAACAAAGGAAAGAAAACCTGCTGCAAAATGATAGCAGATCATTTCCAAGCTCACAGACAAATTTGTGATTATGATAGATGAGCTGGAGGTAGAGTAGGGGGGCTTGTTAGTGGGGCTACAAACTATTTCCTTAAACAGTCTTATGAAAACCATACGGCACCGGAGAAAACCACAGGCCAAAATCCAGCCCCCCAAAACTCCTAACTTACTCCCTCACTCATTACCCGCCCCCTCTTCCAAAAACATACGTCCATACCCTCCCTCACTGTCTCTCTTTTGCAGACAGGCTGCAGACAAAAGTGCTGAGACCAGAGCGTTAGGGGATCTCATTACCAATTGCAAAAGCAAAGTGAAGGCTGAAATATTTTTTTATCACAAAACAGAAGAAAGCACAGAAGAAAATAAGATGTCAGATGAACAAAGGAGGGATGCAGAGGAAGAGGAAGATCAGTCTCTGAGAAAGATGTGCTGTTCTGCATACCCTTTTCTTTTTCTTGCTGCGCTAATGATATGCCTGCCTCATGGAATTTGGGGTGAAACCTTGCAGGAATCGGATGGTTTGTGCAACGCTGATGGATGCTACTCAGTTCACTTCCAACGAAAGACTTTCCGGGAGTCCTTGAAAAGTTGCAAAGATAGAGGGGGCAATCTGGCTGCAGTGAAGCAACCAGAGGAGGCAGCATTGATCCAGGACCTGCTGAATGCTAAAGAGCGTCATGGTCCTCGTCCCAAGATAAGGCTCTGGATAGGTCTCCAAAGGCCACCTCGGCAATGCTCGGCCACACGTCCACTGCGGGGCTTCACCTGGGTTGCGGGATATCAAGAGACGGAATACACTAACTGGCAACGTGAGGAATTACCTGGTGCATGTACTGCCCTTCGTTGTGTGGTCATTACCTACAATACTTTGGACAATAGAAATACTGACCAGAACAACTTTAAGTGGCTAGATGGTTCATGCATGGTTGCTGTGGATGGTTTTTTGTGTCACTACACGTACCGAGGGATGTGTCCATCTCTTCAGAGTGAAGGAGAAGGACCTGCACAGTACGCCACCCCTTTTAACTTAATCAGTACCGTGCTTTCCCATATCCCCTATGGCTCTGTGGCCACCCTCTCTTGTCCAGACATCAGCAAGGGAGATCAGTCAGTGCTTTGTATGCAACACGAGGATGGACAAGTTGGATGGTCCAAGGAGGCACCTCTTTGCTCCGATGATATAAAGGACTGGTGTGAGAATGATAATGGAGGTTGTGAGCACAACTGTGTGAATTCAGTTTCTCACTATTACTGTCAGTGCTCAGAGGGTTTCAAGATAGGGGAAGATGGGCTAAGCTGCCAGCCTTTGGATCCATGTCACCAAGCTGAATGTGAGTTTGACTGCGAGCCCAGTATTGGGGGATACCGCTGCAAGTGCCCAGAAGGATACCTCCTCTCACAGGATGGTCTTAATTGCATTGATATCGATGAGTGTGCGCAAAGTCCATGCCCCCAAGTGTGTGCCAACGCACCAGGAACGTTTGAGTGCCGCTGCAATGAGGGCTATCAGCTGTCTGAGTTTGGTGAGTGTTTGGATATTGATGAATGCAATGAAGGCAAATGTGAGCACTCCTGTGAAAACTCCCCAGGAAGCTATATATGTCTTTGTCATGACGGATTCTCCCTAATGCCTGATGATCCAGAACGCTGTGAAGATATTGATGAGTGTGAAGTCGCTGGAACTTGCGAGCAGATATGTAACAATTATGAAGGCAGATTCGATTGTAGTTGTGAGGTGGGCTATCAGTTGCAGCTGGATCAGTATTCATGTTTGCCTATCGAAGACATGGATGAACTTTACACAACAGCTAATCCAGCTCATCCAATAACCCTTACTTGGGATGACCCTGGTAACTCACCTGACATAGTGACTGATAATATTCCTCTCGATTGGGTTACTGAACTTCCTACAGGGCTGGACTGGTTTACAGATACAGCAGAAGATGACTACATTACTTTGTCAGCCTCACCTGACTTATCAGAGCAAACCTCCAGTTCCCCAACATCAGACTGGTTAAACGATGCAACAACTTCAAATATATCAGCAGATTCAAATGCTAAGGATGAAACAAGCCTGTTGTTGGATGAGAAGAGAGTATTGTCACAAGGTGAAGACCACTTAACGTCACCCTTTCCACCAAAGCTGAAGAAGGATGCTGATAGGATCACTGCTTTTACACATCAAATCCTAGAAGGTAGTTTGCCATCTGTCTCCAGTCTAGAGCAAAATCCAGGTGGCAAAAAGAAGCATGACAGAAGCTGGTTGCTAGTAGCGCTACTAGTTCCTCTCTGTGTCTTTATTGTAGTCATGCTAGCACTGGGCATTGTGTACTGTACAAGCTGTGCTGTTGAGCCACGCAACAAAAATGTAGCAGACTGTTATAGCTGGACCACTAACTCCAAACCTGCTGAACCAAAAGCTACGAAATCACAGGCTTGAAACTTTTGCACAGGACAACATGACTATTAAAACAGAAGTGTCCCCAACATGTCTTGCTATGTGTGTCATTTTTGTATTTTTTATATATTATATGTATATATATCATTTCAAATATTTCAGGTTTGGACTGTTTTGAGAACAAAGCTTCAGAAGTAAAGTTGAAACCAGTTGGAAACAAAAATATCTCAATGCCTTTTTGTGGTTTAGATGTTCTAATGGAATTATTACTGCATTTCACACATCCTAAGGTTACATAAAGCTAGTTATAAGATTTGACTATGCATTTTACCGTTTCCACCATTTTTTATACAAAAAATGATGACTATCTTGACTGCCTTCAACATTTTGTAATATATGTACATTCAGGAAGGTCATGTTGCTCAGCTACATGTGTAAGTGTATGATTATCATTTTAATATTTGGTCGTTTTTAAACATTGATGTTTGTTCAGTAGTGAAACATTCTAGGTGTTCCAAATAATGTGTGTAAAGCAGTGTATTGGAAAACATTGTATGTTGTACAGTTTGCCTGTGTGAGATGATTGTTTGTAATGGGAACATGCACTCCAGTTGTATTTTGCCAAAATTATTCATTGTTTGCCTCAAATTTGCAATAAAATCGAGTGTGAAGTCTGCTGGTCGACATTTATCAAAATTTCTGCACAAATTATTTGTGGAATATGTTATGTTCTAGCGCCCCCAACAGTACATTGTGGTATTTACACTAAAATTACCTGTCAGGTTGGTTGTAACTACAGAAAATTGGTGAGGTCTGGGGATGGATCCCTTGCGTCCATACATTATAGTTATGAGGTCTGTTTTTAACATCACAGATGTGTGATTAATACGATACAAAAGCAAACTGATTTAATGAGGTGTAAGTGTTTTGTAGGAGAGAAATTATGAAACCAAAACCCTTAGTGTTTTTAATTTAATAAATATGATGGACAATTAAGCACTAAAGAAGGAATGAAGCGAAATGTCCAAATATATATATATATATATAAAAAAGTATATACATTGCAGTGTATAAATACAAAAGAAAAAAGAGACCTCCAATAAGTAGTTACACTTTAAAACATATTGCACATAGGTAATATTGCACATACATGGGTAAAATTGGATCCATGTTTTGTTGTTTTTGTAAAAATACATTTTACAATAATTGTAAAAATTATAGAAACATTGTAAATAATATAGAAAAGGGCCTTTTCAATATATTTTTCTGTGGACTTTTGAAATTATAACAAGTCCTGACCTGTATCCCATGTCAAAAATGGAAGTGATTTTTGGTTTGTTGGTTTATTCTGACTAGCAGTAGAGTTCAAGGTCAGCAAACACATATGGTGTTATCAGATCTACAGCTCAAGAGCCAGTTTCTACCATGCAGTTTGGGAATATGTGCCAAGATTATATTTATTATGAACATGTTTTAGATATTTTGTAGTTAGGACCCATTCCATGTTCATACACCCAACAAATCATATTTAGCACCTGTATAGCAACTCCTTAAAAAGATTTCATTATTAAAAAAAAAAGCCATGCTATATTATTGCCACAATTTGTATCTTGCTTTATTACTTTATTTTATTACTTACTTTATTTTATTAATTGCTCAATTAAAAAGTACTACATGCACTCTTTGCTTGGCTTGTTATGAACAAACTAGGCTTCAAGCTAGAAATTGTTGTCACTCTACAGATTTCAGTGAAATCAGAACATCCTAATTTAAAGTCATCCCAAAGATGATGGAGAGGCTGTGAAGACATCGTTTTATGTTTATTAAATTACATTTTAATTAACTAGAGAGATTTTGTCCCTGAGTGTTTTTGGTAGTACTGGTTATCTTTACAGTTTGTTCTTGTTGCTGTTTTCTTTTCTCAAATTATAGTGTTGCCTCAGACAACATTATGTTGTCTGGATTATATACTAGGCTTGATAGTGTATGAGGCAAAGCTGTGCAATGAACTTACTGATTCTGCTAAAACATCTTGTAGGTGTTAAGTATGAGAATACAGTGCATTTGTTTATGCACAATTTGACAAGAAAATAGATACAATAAATTTACATTTACATTTGCAGCATTTAGCAGACGCCCTTGTCCAGAGCGACATACAAAAGTGCTTTGAGTCTCTAGCAATGAATAAATCTACACTGGTATGCAAAGATTACAAACTTAATATAAATATAACTCTTGAATTCTACAAAGCAGAATTCTTATTAAGGTTGACTACATTTTGTGATCACTACCACTTTACAGTGGGGAATAATAATAATAATAATAATAATAATAATAAGAATAATAATAATAATAATAATAACAAGGTTTTGGTATAAAATACTAAAAACAAAAAAAATATATATAAACGTGCATAGTTAAGCCTGTATTTGAATATAACCATTAAAATAATTTTTTAAAGAAGATAAAACTTGTCGACGAGGATGGGATTCGAACCCACGCGTGCAGAGCACAATGGATTAGCAGTCCATCGCCTTAACCACTCGGCCACCTCGTCTTGCTGTTACACTAGGAGTTTATCATTTATAAAAAATTAATGATACGCTATGGGCTCTTTTTTTAACTATCCCATATTGCAATTATTAATATTTATTATTATTTATCATTAATAAAGATAAACCAAAAGGAAAGCAGGTGTATTTCAGGATTTTAAACGCATTACTGTTAGCACTGCTAGTATTAGTCATGTTTTCCCGGTTCCGTAGACTGATTCCGACTTAACTTGACAAACCACGAAAACGTGTTCAAAAGTGATAAAATGATAATAATAAAAGTCAATTGTCTCGATTTGTGTTTAGTGTATACAGTGTTTTAGTTTGGGGTGGTGAATAAAGGTTCTTTTGTTTTAGCTAGCTAGTACCTTTGTGGCTGTTAAAGTGCTGCTAACTCTCTTGTGTGAAACTCAGACAGTCTCAGTTCTCAGCTAGGGTGAAAACATAAAATATAATGATGTAGTCAAGTCTTTTGTCAGAAGGTTTTTCTAAGGTAAAGGAGCAGACCTGGAGTGCTTTGGTGAACTGGGATATATGGATGCCCCAGTGCTCGAATTGAGTCAAGTCTTATGAGGGGTCCCCAGTTGTTGAGGGGGTCCCCAGTTGTTGGGGGGCTTTCTGTCAGATTCAGCTATTTACAATGTAACACAAAACATTGTGAAAGTGTTTAAGGGCCTGTTTAATGACCTTTTTATTAGTTAAAACATCGAAAGGATGGCAAAGTATCAGACAATGTCAGTGGAAGAATACATGTTAATGCGTAACTTTTCCACTTAGAACAGACCATAGTGGTCTGTCTGTTTTTTTCTGTGCTTGCCTTCCTGTCTTGTTTGCAGTTGACAGCCGATGGACATCTTTGGAGTGCAAACTCAAATATGTACTGGATTTTTGCCAAATTCTTTCTGCAAATATCAGCTACTAGCTTCAAATGAGGGTTGCTTTCGTCTAAGCACCCCTGCATTACTGGGCCTATTAATAATGAAAGATTTGTAATTTATGTTGAATACGAAACCCCTGACATGGAGTAAAGGTGAATGAGTTTAGGTACCTGGGGAGTGTGCTAAAGAAGTGAAGAAAAGAGTGCAGGCAGGGTGGAGTGGGTGGAGAAGAGTGGCAGGAGTGATAGAGTATATCAAAGAGTGAAAGGGAAAGTTTATAGGACTGTGGTGAGACCTGCTATGTTGTATGGTTTAGAGACAGTGGGAATTGACTAAAAGACTGGAGGTGGAGCTGGAGGTAGCAGAGCTGGAGATGCTGAGATGTTCATTGGAAGTGATGAGTTCATTGGGAGTCTTTGGATCCCACTTCAAGTGGAGTTTGGACATTGGACCTCTTTGAGTGTTTAAAGGCTCTGGTATGGAGAAGCTGGTGTTGGATTTATGATGATCGCAAATGTTGAGCTATTTTATTAGTTGCTCAGTAGCTCCTGGTTCCATAATCTCAAATGACTGTATAAGACTGTAGGAAGGACATTACTCATAATCAGTTTAGTTCTCACTCTCCCATGTTCTGTATTGTTTAAAGATTTATAATCACACTTGATATCTCCCAAATGAGGATGGATCCCCTTTTGAGTCTGGTTCCTCTCAAGGTTTCTTCCTCATAACATCTAAGGGAGTTTTTCCTTGACACGGTAACCATGGCTTGCTCATCAGGGGTAGATACACCTCGTTCACCTTAATTGTTACATTCTGTAAAGCTGCTTTGAGACAATGTAGAAGAAGAAAAAGATGTTATTACTGCACATGTGTCATGTGACTTGCATCGAGTCGCAGATCCAGTCTATCAGTGATCGTTTAGTCGGCCTTGGCATATGGTAAGCTTGTGGGAAGTAATTATGTTTTCATCAGACATTTAAAATGTTATTTATCAGTAACTTCAAATGTTAAATTTACATTCTGAGAAGCATGATTGAATCATTGTTGAAAAACTATTACATTTTAGAGTAGTGAGAATACATGTAAAATGTTGGCAGGTTATAAATTGTATAATAAAGTACACAAGAATTACTCACAAATGTTATGTCCACGTTTCATGAGTTCAAGATTGTTTACGGTATTAAACAATATACAATCAAGAACAACAGTAGTGTCAAAAACAATAAAACTTACAAATTCAACAAAACAATACAAGAAGGGCCAAAAAGGACAATATCAAATAAATATATAATGACTAATTCAGGTGATGTTACAGTAATATATACAGGACATAATTCACTGCGTTCACTCACATTATTTATTTATATGTATACAAGCAGCATCATTTTAACACTTCAGCACACAAAAACATCCAATACAGTTGTGTGTTTTTCCAAGTTGATGATGTAAAAACTTGAAAAATTAATGAACACTAAATGCTTTGTGAGGGAAAACCAGGTTCGAGTGAAGAAAACGTGTGTAATTACAGAAAAGATCGTGCCAATGTAATACGCCATGACAGTTTTATTGTCAACATTGTAATTCTAAACCACGTTTCTCACTGGAGGATGCCTTTTTGTGGGCGTGTCCCAACAACCGGATGTGACGCAGTTGCGCGCGCGCGGTCGACTTCCCACCCTGGAGCTTAGCGCGGTTTTCAAAAGGCAGTGGACTCCTGAAAGGACAGAAAGAAGAGAGCAGAGAGGGTTTTTTTTTATTTTTTTTAAAAACAATTTTATAATTAATAAGCGTCAGTAACCTGCAGTTTCAGTCATGGCGACTCCTCCGAAGAGAATGTGCTCTCGACATGACCTGGACAGCAGTTTTGAAAAGCGGGTTAAGAAGATATCCATTGAGGGAAACATTGGTAAGTTATAGAATTACTATATTAATGATAGTTATGGCTAAATATTTAGAGGAAATATGAAAAGTGGCTGGATTTATTATATGTTTATTATCTTTTACGAATTCATCATGCCTTTTTTGGGGGGGTCTTCATATCACTTCTGTCACTTGGCGCCAAAGAAAGATGCAAACACGCGGGAAGTTACAAACCATGACGTCAGATGTTTATTATTCGATTGTTTTTTCCCTAAAAACACCATTAATTATTTAGAAAACTAAACACGACAATATTATGACCCTCATTGTCAAACTCATAAGATTTACTTTGACTGACTTCCCTGCTTTCTTTCATTTCTGCAGTCATAACAAATGCTGTAAAGTAAGTTACTTAATTTTTTATTGATGAACAAAATAGAAAGTAAATACAGAGAAAACATAAAATCCAAATCAAACCCCTTTGCATGCAAAACTGCATCAGTTCATCTTTTTGAAGGAACTTGGCTATTAGGTTGTTCCAAACTTCTCGGAGAACGAACCCCAGATGTGCTTTGGATGTAGGCTGTCTCATATCCTTCTCTCTCATGAAATCCCAGACAGATTCGATGACATGGAGATCAAGACTCTGTTGGAGCCAAAACAATTTTTTTTTTCCAGGACTCCTTGTTCTTCTCTATGCTGAAGATAGTAATGACATTGACCGTATGTTTGGGTTCGTTTTCAAATTCCAGGCTGATCAGATGACTCTGATGGTGTTATTGCATGATTGATAAGTATCTGCTTGTATTTCTTAGCATTGGGGACACCTTGAAGCCTGACAAAATCTCCAACTCCATTTGCAAAAACGCAGCCCTAACGTTGCAGGAAACCTCCATCATGCTTCACTGTTGCCTCCAGAAACTCAAAATTGTTCCGCTGTCCAGCCGTTAGCCATACAACTTGCCGACTGCTACAGCCAAAAATAATAATGATAATATAATGTAGACTTTAGTAGTAGTAGTAGTAGTAGTAGTAGTCATTGGTGTATGTATTTTGTATCTGGGAAGCATGTGATAAGCTCAGTCCACTGATTTCATCTCTAAAGGACACGACTGCTTGTTCCAGTCCCACTTTTTTTATCATTACCATCCACACTTGCGTCCATTGAAAATAAGTGTACGGATATTTGTGACTGATCTCTGCTCAGTGTTTTGTTGGTCCTACATGCTTCACAATTGTGTGTTTATGGTATTATGTAATTGAACCTCCATTTCTCGAATAGCTGCAGGCAAGTCGACCTTTGTGCAGTTGTTGGAAAGAGAATCGGAGGAATGGGAAGTGATCCCTGAGCCCATTGGAAAGTGGTGCAACATTCAGACTACGGATAACGAGTATGAGGTATGAAATCCTAATACTTTTGTTCCTACAGTGAGCTCATGTTACATCTTTTTCTGGGTAGAAGCTTTACAAAATAAGGCCTCTGACAAGCAGACTAGACTGTAGAGGAGCCAGATGAAGACTAAAAATCTTTGCTCAAGATTAATCTTGTGAACAACTAGCACAGTTATTTATTCCATTTGTTGTTTTTTTAAAAGCACTTTTAGTTGCTCATTTTAATGAGTCTTTAAGAGTTTATTTACTCATTAATATCATGCATTTTTATTTGTAAGTAAGGAAGCTGAAATCTGTATATAATATAACGGAGTACTAAAAACATTTAAAGATTTTTCTTTCCTACTAAAAAGGTAATACAAATTAACTTTAACATGTAAGTTCCTTTAGAATATATTCTCTATAAAAGCATTTGACTAATTTAATAGATCTGTGGTACACATTAGACAGTGACACTGTTTAGAGGAGCTGTTAATATTGATGATTTAGGGCTATTAGGGTAATTAAGCTTTCTTTTCCCATGGTCAGATATACAATGTAGAAATTAAATGCATTGAAAAGTGTTCAATCGCACACCTCGCACGGTGTTTATTGTTTCATGTGTATAACTTGTTTAGATTGTAATTTTCTTGCCTAAAAATGTTCTTGACTTGTTTGTTTTTTAAGGAACTGACCACATCCCAGAAGAGTGGAGGCAACCTGCTGCAGATGTTGTATGACAAGCCCAGCCGCTGGTCCTACACCTTCCAGACCTACGCGTGCCTCAGCCGTATTCGTGCACAGCTTCAGCCTCACTCCGCCAAGCTCCAACAGGCAGAGCATCCTGTCAAGTTCTATGAGCGCTCGGTCTACAGTGACCGGTACGTAGCAAAAGAAGAAAGGGGGGACTGGAACCCATGCACTGTGTACGTCTTTAATGTCACAACATGTAAATGTTAATCAAATGGTCTTGTTTTGCAGATATGTTTTTGCTTCAAACCTATTTGAATCTGGAGACTTGAATGAGACAGAGTTTTCCATCTACAAAGACATCCATAGTTGGCTCTTTTCTCAGTTTGAGGATAAACTTGAGCTTGATGGCATGATCTATTTGCGGGCCGATCCTGAGGTATGGTGTGTTGTCTGTGTGTATGTGTTTAATATATGGATGGTTGTAACAAAGCAGTGACTATGACAATAGTACAAAAGGGCTGAGGATGGTTACTTTGTGCCTGATGGTCGTGTAGGGACAGAAAGGTTCTTATCGCTGATTCTCATATTAGCAATTCTGAACTTAACACTAAGTATGAGCCATACAGTCAGATTGCAGGTGTCTAGAAAGAATCAGATGTCTACATGGTCACTGATGTTACACTGTTAAGGCAGTAGGAAATTCAAATGAATGTCTGTGATTCAAAAGCAAGATCCAAACACAGAGAAATCGATAGTCATTTTAACTTGAAGCATATTAATAAAATATTAATTAGAAACTGGTGTAATGTTCAAATCTGTCTAACTATCATTTAAAAATTGGGCGGAAATGTATGTGGGTTTTTCTTGGGATATACACACACACACACACACAATTTATACAACCTGACACACAAGAATTCATAATTTCACACAGATTTATTTTCCTTAGTGTTGTGTGTGACAGATTTGTGAAATGTACGTTGAATTGGTTTAAACTGCAAAAAGAATTGAATTTCTCACAAAATCTAAACTCCAGTCATTTGTGTTGCAGAGGTGTATGCAGCGTCTTAAATTTCGAGGTCGTGAGGAAGAGCAGGGTATTCCTTTGGAGTACATGGAGAACCTTCACCACAAACATGAGTGCTGGCTTTATAACAGAACTACACGGTAAGTTTCTCATCTTTTTTTAAGTCTTTATTAAAATACAGGTTGATCTAAAGGATATAAAAATCAGTATTGTGACGATTTTGTAACTTAATTTGCATTTAGTATTGGAGGCAGTACTGGCAACTAGTGGCCAAATAGTTATTCGATAAATGGCTGTAGTCCTAAATACAGTGGGTGGTAATAAAATCTGCAAACCAAGCTGAAGCCGTCGATCACTGAGACTCTAGAGTTGTATATGAGAAATGGAACACTTGATCGTGTTGAAGTTATGGTCAATAAAAAAAGAAATGTCATTCACCAACATTGATGATTGTCCCAATATTTTTAACATGATGTTAATGTAGTAAATTCTGTTTATTAACACTGATAATTTTTTACAGTTTTTGTATTTGTTTTTTTTTCTTTTTCACCCCCAGGCTTGATTTCGAATACTTGAACGAAATCCCTATTCTGGTGCTGGACGTTAACGACGACTTCAAAAATGACAGAATTAAGCAGCAGTCAATCACTGACAAGGTAAAACGCACCGTTTAGCCTAAAATCATTATATAGTATGATTATTCAAACATCTCATGTTCTTGTTCGAAAGAAATATTATGGCAATGATCAAGTGTACGGTTAATTAATTTGCTTATTGTTTGATTTCTTTACAGGTGAAGGAATTCCTGTCTACTCTCTAATATATAATCAAGCACTCTCCAGGGTGTGTGTGGTGTTTGTCTTATTTTCTTTTAACAGGATTTTATTTTTATTTAATTTCTTTTTACATGTTTATGAACATATGTATTAAATGGCTATTAAAAAATTCAAATGAATTTCAGATCTATTGAGTGTAGGGAATTGCCCTCGTGTTAATCTTGTCATCCTCATACAAAATATACGGGAGAACAAACATTTACAATTGTAAATATGTATTTATATTTGTTTTATTAAAGCATTTGTTTTATCCTGTTTGTCTGAATTGCCTTTTTGGGAAACTTTATAATGAGCCATGGAAAACATGACTTTTAGGGTGTTTAGGACCAAACTGCATTTTTTTTTGTTGTTGTTGTTGTTGTTGTTGTTGTTTTTCAGTCTTTTTAGCATCATGACAACTGATGCGAAAATGTTTACAGCTGCTATTATTTAAGTTATAACCTACCTGATTATTTTCCTATAAAAGCATGTCCGATTATGTTTTTATCTTCACATCCAAAGAAATTGCAATTTATTGGGTCTTCTTTAGTAGAAAAGAATAATCTAGCATATGTGTAGCATATGGTTCATTGTAACGTTTTCCTGTATCTAGAAAACAAGAAACCCAGAGTCCCTTGAAAATGACTAATTGTGGAAAACATTTTTGTGAAACGTCATTATTTCTTTCTGTTTGGATGACCATTAATGGAAAGCTTTGTCATGTCAAAGTCAATCCCAGTACAATACTTTAACTTGCAGTGGTCAGTATCTATCAAAAGTGGTTCAAGGAAGGAACAGTGATGAACTGGCGACAGGGTCACGGGCGGCCAAGGCTCATTGATGCACGTGTGTTCTGATCCAACAGACGAGCTTCTGTAGCTCAAACTGCTGAAGAAGTTAATGCTGTTAATGCTCAATGGGCCTGGACTGTTTTTGCAGCAAAAGGGGGACCAACACAATATTGTTGTCACACATGTACATTTATATAATATAAAAAATAAATAATTGTTTCTGAAAGTCCCATATGTTTTCTGTTATTTCTACCATGTTAATTGAAAATTCCATGTATATTTAGTAAATACCTCTTATTTAAAATTTTATTACATTTAACATGTAATAACTACAGTATATCAGAGGCAGATTGCCCTTGTGTATTTATTTATTCATATTCTATTTGGGCCCAGAAAATACTGCTGCTGTCTTGGTTCTTTGACATTCGTTTCCAAAAATAAAATATCTTTAAAATGTCTTAAAAAAAAAAAAAAAAAACCCGACAAATAAAAAGTATTACAAGTTTCCCCAGGCTACACAATATATTATTGCAATGAAAAGTTTTAAACTGAATTTATGACGGTCAAAATTATACTCAATGTGCTTATGACACTTTTTTTCCTAAAAATTATATTCAAATATTGACACAAATATTTTCATAGTTAATAAACATGCAACCTGGTTCAGGTAGAGTAGTTTAAATGAACCTGAGAAAAAAGTAATTTTAATCAATATTTTCTTTTGGCAGTGGTAATAAGGTATTATAATGACATTGATGCTATTTATACAGTGCTTCCCCAAACTGTTACCACCAAGTTGGAGGCACACAATTGTATAGGTCTTAAACTACGGCCTGTGAGCTGAATACTGCCCACCCCCACATTTGGAACAGCCCTGTGAACAGTACCAGAGTCTTATTTTAAAAACTTAATTTTAGACCTGTATTTGACAACGAAGGTTTGCTTTCACCCTAAAATATTTCTTAGTTATTAACGTAGCCTAATTATTTGTTAGATTCACCCACCAACACACAGAATGGTACATTCAACATAACATTTCATTGTAATCGAGCGAGTGCTACTGCACGCAACCCAGGAGAATGAAAATTTAAAGTGACAAAAAACGTCCAAACGTTTGGAAAAGAGAAAAGTTGAATTCAGAATGCAGGGTGTTTAATGAAAAGTGGACAAGTGATTTTCTTTTTTTGTTAAATGCAAACAAATGGCTTTTCGTCTCGTCTCTCAAGAAACAGTGTCTGTGTTGAAATAATACAATGATTAATATGCATAAGTAAGTAAATATTTTCATAGAAATCGCAATGAATATGAACAAATATCATTATAATAGAAATAATGCTTTTTTTTTTATAGGTGATATATCTCTTGAAAAGTAATGTTCATTTTTCTGCACGGTGCAAAAACAAAATTCAATTCAATTGCAATTCATTTTTATTTGTATAGCGCTTTTAACAATGAATATTGTCTCAAAGCAGCTTTACACAGATAATGTGGTGATTAAAAGTGAATATGTTCTTTATAAGTGTAAGTTTGTCCTTGATGAGTGAGCCGGTGGCGACTGTGGCAAGGAAAAACTCCCCGAGATGGCATAAGGAAAAAACCTTGAGAGAAACCAGACTCAAGAAGGAAACCCATCCACATCTGGGTTGCACCGAATGTCCATTTATAGCAGATATACGATGTTGCAGGGTACAGTGATGATGATCAGAATCGAAAAGTAGTCCTGAGTCAGTGTAAGAGACTGTTGACATTAACTACAGTCCAATCCATCCTCAAAGCGCCCGCTCTTACTCCGGAATTTCATGGAACCACCCAAGGCGTTGATGAGAAACCGTCCGAAAATAAATTAATCTAGCATTAGGAGACATCATAAATACATTTAAAATCTCTACAATAATACTGGTAGTCACTCTGGCCCATGTCATTTCCCCCATTAAAGAAAGGAAATATTATTAGGGTGTCTATGGATTTGGTTGCTTCAAATTTCACTTGATCTAGGAGACCCAAACCTGTTCCAGCATGACTCTCTGCACCTCTGTACCGAAATTCAACTCCAGGACAATATGCTTTACATGGGTTGGAGTGGAAAATCTTGAGTGGCCTTCTATAAACCCTATTGAACACCTTTTGGATGAATTGCAATGCTGACTGCACCCCAGGTCTCATCACAACCAGACTCTAAAATAGAGGAACATCTTCAAAAAAAAAAAAAAAGAGTGGCGGTTATTATAACAGCAAATGGGGACTATTGAAATAATGTTGGCAATGTACAGACTAAAATGGAATGAATCTCACATACATTGACGATCTCCTGCTATATCCTATCTAAACCACATTTCCCAGAATACCTTGAATTCCCCCTATTGCCTCACACTTCCAACCATGTCTCGGTTGCAACCTGGTCTGTGTTGTGTTTTAGATGCACATCAGACCCTTGTCCAACACATCTTTCTGATTTACTGTCCAGAGTCAGAAGCAAGCCGTGAAAGCTATCTTGATTCTTTCTACAATCATGAGAGCAAACGATCCTCTACTTTTCTCATCTAGACCCCAAATAGGCGTGTTATAGGAGGCGGGACTTAATGACAGATGTGTCGGTGAGCCAATCGCTGTCGGCATGTGATGTTTCCTGGCGTAAGCGCTCGCGTCCACCAAGCTTTACTTTGCGTGCGCGCCTCGGAGTGGCGTGCATTTCGGCCAATCGAGTTGCAGAATCGCGGCGCGCGAGCCAATCGCTGAAGGGCATTTCGCACGTAGGCGGTACGATACGGAAATAGAACGACGTAGGGGTAGGTTGTAAGAAAGTTAATGGCTTGGGGGAAAGAGAATCTCTTCTCGCTTCAGGAGAGTTTGAGGGTTTTTCTGAAGTAAAACGGAACCATTGAATAACCGTAGAACCCCGGAGAAAGTGAGAGGGCAACCTTACCTTTACAAACATATACCTTCTTTAGGAAAGTATGCAGGATGCAGTAGCCGGGACGGCAATGCTGACGGACGGCTTCGAGGACGAGATTGACTCGGTGACTCCGCGCTCCTCAACGCTCGGGATGGGGGTTGGAGCTACACCAGGAGCCGGACTCGGAGGCCTCGGGTTGGGTGTCGGTAGCAAAAAAGTCCGCTTGTTCGGCGAGCCCGGCGGGCCCGCAGCAGATAGACTCGATTTCAAACTCACCGCAGCCGCCGTTCTTTCCTCGGGCCCCGGATCCGGGAGCGACGAGGATGAAGTCTCTGAGGTGAGCTAGATCGTGGATTGAGCGCTAGCTATCAAGTTAAGGCTAATAGCTCCTCCGTAATTTTAGCTTTAGCTTAGCTAGCGTTACCCAACCGGAGGGGGGAGAGGAGAGGGGGGGTGGCTATGACGGCAGACAGGATTCTTCAGGTACTAAAAAAATATATATTTTAAGGATAAAGTAAGGGTGAGGGCCCTCGCTTAACATCATGCGCTTTATTTTCACCCTGTTTAGAGGCTTGTGAAGGATTTCGGCGCTGTTTTATTTGATCACGCGAGCCCACGTTGCGTTTCAAGATAGCTCGGATTGTGTGGCAGGGCTTAGCCTGCTTTGCTAGCTAGCTAGCTGACTGACGAAGGCTGCGATTCGGGCCTAAAAGACAAGCAGCGGGCAGCACCTGCTGTATTCGCCTTCAATATTTCTCTCCTCGTTTACACGGTTTTTTTGTTTTTTAAATCGCATGTTATCTGGTTATGTGGCATGTTAAAATGGGGCAGAAGGTTTGAGAAATGGTTCTTTTAACACACCGTGGTGCAGACACGACGCTAACTAGCTGCGTAACACACTCTTATATTTATATATATATATATATATATATATATATAT
>JAAIIK010000099.1:714589-737312 GCA_014706435.1 Silurus glanis
ATATATATATAAAGCTCTGAATGCAGACTAGCTAACTTATCGCTGCTTATCTGGTCAGCAACAGCCGACTGGTTCTTTATTTTTTTCCATCTGGGCCACTTATTAAAAAAAAAAAAAAAAAAAAAAAACTAAACTGCGTGTAAAACAACCCTGATGTCCAACCAAGGATTGTTTTTTTTCCCACCACATATCCAGCTTTCCAACTAACATCTGACACCTAATGTTGTGGAAAGACGGCGCTCCATGTTGCAAGTCACCTTAGTGTCAACACTAGGGTTAGGGTTGAGGATGTGCTCCTGTTTGCAGGATCTCATCTGGGCTCTAAAAAACATGTCTGGTGTCTGAGACAAACATGTCAGTACTACAGGTAGTGATCTGACCGGAAAGTAACTGTGTGAGAGAGCGAGAATGTGTGTTACTGACTTCCTGCAGACAAGTTTTTAGTTGTATACATCACATGGACTTTTAAGATCTGGTGAAAAATTTGATCCTGATTCTCCACTGCAATATTTCATCATTTCCAAGACCTCCTGCTGCCCTCATGGTCATCTAGAATTACACCTAAGGATGCTTCAACTTTATTATATCAGCGAAGTCAAGCACTTTGCTTTAATAATTAACGTATTATAACTATTGCGCATTCTGTGTGACCCTCATGTCAACACTAGGGTTAGGGTTGAGGATGTGCTCCTGTTTGCAGGATCTTCTATGGGTTCAGAGGAACATGTCTCAGTCTGGTGTGTGTGACAAACATGTAGGTAGTGTTTTTCAGGAAAGTAGCACTGTCTCTGTTTTGTTGACGTTCTACATACAAGTCTTTTAGTTGTATACATCACATGGACTTGCAGTGCCCTGATGGATTTTCAGGCTCTGGTGGAAACAAGATTTGATCTCCTCTGCCGTTTACATCACATTTCAAACTACTTCACCTTCAGCATTTAATGATGAATGTAATATTAAAACTATTGTACCTCTACTAAAGGATCATGTCAACACTAGGGTTAGGGTTGAGGATGTGCTCCTGTTCATATAGTATCTAATCGCGGGTTTGTGGAACATGTCTGGTGTGTGAGACAAACATCAATTCTTTATGTGGTGGTCTGACAGGAACGTATTTTGGTGTGTGTGTGAGACTTCCTTCACACAAGTTTTTAGTTATATACATCACATGGACTTGCAATGTATGGATGGACTTCCAGGATCTGGGGGAAAAAAAATCTGGTCTTGGTTATCCACAGCAATATTTCACCATTTTTAAGACCCTCTGCCCTCATGGTCATCTATATTACGGTTAAATCAACTTCAACTAATTTTACAGTTATTTCAGAGAAGTTAAGCATATAATGATGCCTTAATAACAAATGGATCATTATAACTATTGAGCATTGAACCTTTTCTATTTATATTTATACAGTTGGATAATTTTTTTTATCCCCTCCTTAAGGAATGTGATTTTCATGGATGTGAAAGGAGACTGAAACACACATACACACACAAACACTGTGTGGTACTGCGCAAAAGTTTTTTGTGTGCACATTTCGTTATATAAAGTAGATTTTATAGACTTCTACACTTTCAAGTTGGAAAAAAACGTTAATTTTTATTATTAATTTTTTTTTTACAAGAATTGAAATTTCTTTGTAGATTGCATGCCAATGAACGTAATGTAACGATCAAAAAATAACCAAGTAGGGTTTATCTGATTATTTTTAAGAAAAATAAATAAATAAAGAGGTGCCACACCAAATACTCACTCCATTTATCTTATTTCAGTTTACAGCGCTTTATTATAGTTTTATAAAATGTACAAGCGTTTCATTAATTACCTTTTGAGTGTGTTCAGGATTACACTGCGGCATTTCTTTGCGCTGTATTGCATACCTGATGCTTTTGCTCATCTCCTGTCTGTATACTGGACAAGGGCGTGTCTGTTGTCTGGTGTATCTGGTAGTGGGTGCGAAGTCCCGTCTCATGGTGCTGAAATTCGGTCTGGAATTTCAAGGAAGTAGAGGGAGGAATGGAGGAATGTCGTCTGGTCGACATCACTCTCTGGTTGCACCCAGACACCTGTCCGGATCGCCGAATAGATTCGTTTAACGCGATTCTATGTCACTTTAGAGCTTATTCTCATGCCATAGGTGGTGTCCATTGTAAACGTGACAAATAGAGATTTGTTATAGGAAGTGAGTGCGGTTCGTTATCGTGTTAAACGTACGCAGCATTTCCCTGGTGTTTTGTGGTCAGATTTTTGCCAGGCGGAGCATTTTTGGGAGGTTATCTCGCTGTCACTCGATGGTTCTCAAAGGACATGTTTGTATTTTGTGTATCAGTCCTGGTTGCATGTTTTAACTAGCTAGGAATACCAGATTTAGCTAAATATAACCTAAAAAAGAACCTGTTAGATTGGTTTTACTAAAGTTTAATTTATATATTATATAGTTAATGAAGAAAATGCGATTATATATTTGGATTGTTCTGCCCGTGAAAGGTCAACATGTCTCGGGTTCAGGGATCCTTTTAGTGTCCAGGTTTCTAAAAATCGAACCTGTATCCGGGCTTTTAACAGAAATCGTCACAGTTTATTTCAGACCGCATCGTCCATTTGCTATGTTAGATTAAAATGTCAAAGCCTAAGCAGAATTATGGGTATGTATACTTTGTGTCCAAAACGTATTAATTATTTTATTAGTTAATTGGATGTATTATATTAATAAAAAAAAACATTGCATGTTGTTCAATACACATCGTCTTTCGAGTTCACCTCATAATTAAACGTGTTTAACGGTGAAATATTCGTTATGAAAATTCAGTTTAACAATCGAGGGAATCTCTTAATCCGAGACGCAGTACATGGATCAGACTGGTTTATTCCTGAAATGATGTTTTAGTTTAGAATAATGTATCAACGTTGTAGCGAAATTGGGGAAAAAAAGTTTACAGGGTTTCAGTTTGTTACTAAATTACAAAGTAAGATTAAGTGCTTAATATGGAGTCTGGATTATAAAGTGTCATTCTGTCATCTACAAGGATGTCGAGTCAAACATTCTACATTAACACACCTTTGTGTGTATAAAAAAAAATTATCAGACTGCACACATGCTTGGAAAAAAGTTTCGCTATTGAAAAATCTACAACTGAGAAGTTTGATCCAACCTAGATTCCAGATCGCAGTTTGTAAATATTAGCCGAAGGAAAAAAATAAAAATTTACCTGTTTTTGATTTGACTTCAAACCCTTTATTTGGATACAAATTTCCATAATTACAGTCTAACTTTGGTTCTTGGTGTGAACTTGTGGAGCCTGTTCAACATCAAGTTCTGATCACAAGTCCATTTTGTACCTGTTCGTTTAATCAGGTGTAAAATAAGTCGCAGCGTGTTTGCTAGACATGTGGATAGCTAGGAATGTTCTAGGGTTTTCTGGATGACCAGCTTTTATTCTAACGGTGAGATGAGGTGGTAATCTTTCTGCAGAAAAGCCTTTGTCACTGACTAGCTAAACTAGTTTGTGTGGCTGTTGCTTGATCCTTGCCCTGCGTTTTTTTTAAGTTGTAAATGTCTCAAGACTATAACATAAGAATGTATATATGTACATCCTTTATTATTTTTTTTCATTTGGAGAGAGAATAAAGACTAGAATGAGCAGGTAGACAGTTGATGGCTGCAGTATGTCAGCACTAAGTGTTCTGTCTATAGCAGGAAGCGTGTGTGTGTGTGTGTGTGTGTGTGTGTGTCAGTTGTACAGACACTTGTGTAGGATTTTTTTTTTTCCACAGGTGGTTGAAGGCACTGGTGCCACACTGAACTCATGACCTACACGAGCTACGTTTATTCAGGAGTTATACAACCCCTGTGAATGTGCCATGCTTAGTGTTTTATTTATTTATTTTAATATAAATATGGCTCCAAGACTGACTCTTTCATTAGACGAATAAATATTAATTCAGTAACTTTTTTTTATTCCAGTTTACACAGTGAAACGCATACACTGCAAGGCTTGTTCTTTATAACATTGGAGAGTTATAACGTTCTAAATAAGTAAGGAATCACAGTAATACTGGACTCTGAGCGAACCGAGTCTTATCCCTCCGGACCCCTTTTTTCATGTACCTGTGAGGTGCGAAGTTTCTTATTCCACTTATATAGCAGCCATTATATTTCAATCGTTACAGTATTTACTTGATTGATGTGAAACGTCACACATTTTACCCTTTTTAGTTAGATCTAATGCTTTGGGATGTCTGAGACGTGTTAGTTCCTGTTCTTACTTATAGCATTACTGTAATGAACAGTCATTCCTTCACCAACCTCTATCTCTCTTTCTTTCTCTCATGCTCGCTCTCTCTTATCTCTCTCTCTTTCTCTCTCTCTCAAAAACCTCAGCTTTCCAATTTACCAAGAAGCATTATAATAGAGATCGAGACTCAACCATGACCCCTTCAGTAAATGTTAAATATCTCCTAACAAAATCAACACGTCAACGATTGTTGTCGAGATTTTTATTTTTTTTCAGCCTGGATACGATTTTGTCATTAACTTATCCTGAGCTGATTTTATAGATTAAAAAAAATACACCGGTTCCAACTAATCAGATATGTGCATTAAGCTGTGCTTCGTTATAACACACATTAACAAGTCAAATTTGTATTTAGCAATGTTGCAAAGATTCGGGATTTTTTCCTGTTAGTGAAGTACATTGTTTTTTTGAGTCAGAATTGCTCGACGTGTCAGTAAGAGCTGATCATCAAGAATATACTGGTTTGATTGTTGTAATAATTGAAAAATATGCCTGGATCGCTGCAGAATGTCTGCACAGTCTGTTAGTGTGGCATCAGGCTCATGTAATATTATGTGGTAGGTTTTTTTTTTTCTTCTTTTTTTTTACGTACAGGTAAATCGGCATGGTAGCAAACAGACACCTGATATTAATATCTTTACCAATGCATTGCTAAATGAATCACATGAATAGAGGTCGTCCCATGCAGACTGCCGTCGCCGAGAAATATCGGGCTGCTCGTGCCTGGAGGATGAGGCAGCAAAAGATATCAGAATTTAGTTGGATTAGTTTCGTCGATTCAGAAAAGTCGCACGGGTTCCATACAAGTTTGTGTTCTGTTGATTCTACTGGGGCGGTTGTGAGATATTGAACACGCACATGTGTAGAACTAGTTCCTCGTTGGTTAGTGACCTAGCCTAGAATTATACCAGAGGGGTGGGAGGTACAGGAAATCATGCAAATCATATAGCGATCTTTGTGTGTATTGTAAGTAGTTCTGCAACACCAGTCTTATACAGCTCTGAAGATTTTCGGCCAAGTTTGATTTTCACGGCGATTAATCACGTAGTGTGAGTGTCCCCTGGCATCCCATGGCATGAGCAGCGGATCCCTGAATCCAGTTAATCATCAGTCGGTTTGTGGCGTGGGAATAAATGTTAAAAACACCAGCGTGCCAATTTGAAACATGACCATTTGTAGAAGCTTTATTTTTTTAATCTTCTCCTGTTCTCTTTGCAGAACAGACGATTCTTATTTAATTGCATCTCCCCAACTAATCTTTTCTGGTTTTTTTTTTTTTTTCCCTTCTTTGCATATTGGTGACGATCTCTCGCCTTAATTATTACTAAAACAGGAATCGAATGAGCTTCTGGTCTTTAAAATTTAGGTGGATTCAATATTTGAATGTTTTCTGCCCATTAAGCGCTGCCCCTTGATCCATTGTGGTCTTTAAAATGACTGACAGTAGGTGTGAACAAACACAAACAAACTCGGAAGTCTGTTTTCCATACGGACTAATGGATTTTTTTTGCCAGAGCCGTGGCTTAATGCGTTTTTTTTTCTTTCTTTCTTTCTATAATCTTAAACAAATTCAGGCTGTTTTTAGTTAGAAGTTAGAAGTACAACTTGGACTATTGCCCTGTTTAAGTGTAACCCCATTTTATTTTGCGGCAAGACTACTTTCAATAAACGCACATCATCCATATTTCTCACGGCCACTCTTCAAACGCATTCGAAAAACACGTGCAATCGTACCAGTGCGAGCAGTTTTACTTCTTATGATCGTTCACAACCTGGTCGTGAAATATCACAGGGGACCGTAATCTATTCATGTGAGGAATGACGGAGGAACTGATCTCCTGAGGCATTTGTTTGTACCTTAGATCTTTATTTTTTTATAAAAATGTTTTGCAATCTCGCACACCAGAACCAACACGCTGTAGATGTGTGTAACACGACTGGATCACGGGACAAATTGGTCTAAATGCTACTGAGCTGAGTAGGTGAAACTCAAACGTGTGAATCGCACGCAGAAAAGCGCAATGTGTTTTGCATTTCTGTACGAAAAGGGCTGCCTTCAGTGACGAAAGCAAAGGTGTGGGAAGTGCCGAGTGTCACCATTTTAATATATATATTTTTTTTTTCCAGAATATTTTATTTTTAGTTCCTATTTTGGCTGACAGTTTGAGTAGTTATAGTTTTCTTTCATGCACAAAAATATAATATACCAGTCTGTTTTTATTATTTTGTTTATTCAGTTGTCATTCAGACTTGCTTCTCTCTTCTTTTCGGATACAGTGTATTTTTATTTTTTTTTTTTAGCAGAAATTTCAGTTAAAGAAATGACAATATATGCCTACTGGATCAGACCGGTTCATCAAATGGCTTATAATGAGTTTAAACCAAACTAATCCCAGATTAGTGGAAGTAGTTAATGATTATAGTTTCTATTCCATTCCTGCATTATTTCCTCTCATTATATCTGACTATAGTGCAAATTTATTATGTTCAAATATAAACATTTATGTACAAATAGTGTTGAGTCTCAATGTAATATTGGCTTTGTCGGGTGCCACGTGCACGTGTGTATGTATATATGTTAGCTAGTATTGTAAGATTGTGTGTATATACCATCGCATGTCATGTAAACGCCAGGCACTGACATCCGTTGATTACTTTCCAACTATAGCTGCGATTTGTAGCTTTATCGTTTTGTATAATTATTTGTTCTACAAGTCAGAAATGCTGTAGATCTGAAGCCTGGACTGTGAATAGATGTAACTGGTTGGTAGTGGGTTTTTTTAGTTTGCAGTGAGTTCACCCTTATGAACAACACAGTTTTGATTTCATGTGGCTGTATTTATTCGGCAGCATCAAGGGACGCTAAGACGCATCGGCGAAGGTGTTTTTGTCGGAGTGCAGGTCGTTACAGGATCCACAAAAAAACGAAATAATGAAATAAAACTTGGAGTGCTCATTGTATGCCTATACAATCGTTTGAAAGCTGTCGATTTATTTTTTTTTTGCTTTTCTGCGAAAAAGTGTAAGGTGCGAAATGTGTCTAATGAATTCGTAGTGGATGCTGATTAAATGCCTGCACTGTGGATGTACAGAACAATGTCTCGCTTCTCTCCCCAAGCTAAAGAATATACACATCGAATCAGAAAGCACAACGATAGCTATTCTCTTTCAAACCTAAACAGGGCAGGACTGTGGGAAAGGGGTTTTTTTTTTTTTGTTTTTTTTTTCGCTCCATCTTTGTTTTTCCAGTTGTTTAAGGGTGGAGGAAAAAGACAAGGTGCCCAAGTTGTGTCTTTGAGTCACAGCAGTGCAAGAAAATTTTATTGGTGTGTATTTGTAGCCCAAAAGCAGCGTATTTTACAATACCCGGAACATTTCCTGACCAGTGTGTTAACTAAGCTGGAGGGAAAAAAAACACCGCTTCTTGCTTTTAGAGTGCTGATGAGGTAATCAGATTCCCTGGATGGACACGAAGCCTCTCTGTCTCTCTCGTGACTGGGCCTCTCCCTTACTGTATCTCCGTATCCGTTCTATCTCTTCATCGGCCTTCCTTGCATCTAGTTTGCACTACCGCGTTGATTATACGTCCCATAAGTAGATCGTAGAGGCGTAAAGGAAGAGTTTCGAACAATCTGAACTTTACACGCTTTTAATTATTCTGCCTGCAGATGGACTTTTCGCTGACCACACCCACACTCGCTGCCTTACTCACGATTTGTTTTGTGGGTCAGCTCCTCTTGGCAAGCCTTGATTCCTGTAAAAGTTTTCATGGAAGACCGCTTTTGTAATGTAATGCAGCAGTGACACTTCATTTTTTTTCCATAAAAAAAAAAAAAAAGTTCTCATGTGGCTGATGCGACACGTGCACAGACGAGCACTTCCCCATGGTGGTGTAGTGTGCTTGTGGGGATAAGCTGCTGAATTATTTACACGCGGATGTCATTTAACTGCGCTCGGGAACTCTGCCTTTTTGCATTACGCACATACACGGCGTGAACAAACACGCTTTCCTTGTGTTCGAATCCGCAGAAGCGATATCGTAGTTTTACACTTTAAGAGCCGTCGTTGCCGAAATCTCGTAGTTTCCATTTACGTTTTCTGAGCTCTGGATGGACATCCGTTCATGTAGCTGTTTTTGGAAGGTGTTAATGCATATCCGTATCTAGCGATATGTATTGAAAACATCGAGCAACCCATTTCTTTTATAATACAGGATTTCTGTGTGTTTAGGGAAACATGAGGCTCGACGAATATTTTCATGTGTGCTGTATAACATCTGTGTGTACTAGAAAGGGAATACTGAAGTGTTAAATTGGATCACATTTCATTTAATGTCATTATAGGCTCACAAGCACACTGTTGTCAAAGTCACTAGTAATTATGTAGATTAAACTCTGCTGTGTGCTCGAGCTGCTGCTCCTTCTAATCACAAGAGTCTCTGTGGGTCAGCAACACTGGTGTGCAAACACACATACGCCCGCATTTGCTTGACTGCTGCAGTGGTGTGTGTGTGTGTGTGTGTGTGTGTGTGTGTGTGTATATACTAGACGTTGAGCCTTTGGGGGGTGGAGCTGCAGGTGTGAGGAGGTCAAGGACACAGCTAGGGAAGGGGAGGGATAACCTGCTGATCAGCTCGTCTTGGTGCTTACTGTAATTCCATTGAGGCTCAGGGCCTAAATATTGCACGTTCCCTCTCCAGGCAACACGCCTGCAAGGCCAGACCTCGTGGCCCATGCGAACTTTGTCACCAGAGCCCTCTTTTGTTAATTACCTCACCAGGCTCTGCCAGACAAGAACTCGCCTTAGTATTATGGTTCACATAAAGAATTTATTTAACTAATTATTTTATATGTGAAGGTTAAAAACAGGGTGTTGGACCATTTTATTTTTGTAACATTGAGGTTTCTGAGCCAGGAAGATCTTGCAGGTTGATCAGACATTATTAACTGACCGGTGTTGTGAGCTTGTTTTGCAATAAAACTGAAAATAAACCCAAAAAAAAAAAAAAAACAGCAAAAGTACTGAAATATTAGTAGTAATGATGAAGAGCATAAAATATTAACATTAAAGTTATAATGAATCATAGCATTAGAGCTTAATCTTAAAATATCACTTTTATGGGGTATGTGGATCCAAAAGATCAGATGTCGTCATTATGCTTATGTAATTATGGAAAAGATATTTTTGTAGATTTATTTATTTATTAATCCCTTTTTTTTTTTTTATTACACTGTGCGCTTTCATTAAGCTGGAAGAGAGAGCGGCTGTGAGAAAAGGTGCATAAACATCGTCACTCGAACCACATTCAGAGGTGGTCTGGGAACAAGCAGGACCACATCTCATTTGTCTGGTGAGCAGAAATGAGTCTTGATGCGTCCCAGACAACAAGCAAGGACCGGCTAATCGACTGCATCATTGCCTTAGCTGGAAAAAAACACGTAATCATTGTGAGATTGTTTGGATATTGTGCTGAAAGGGCAGAGTGCTCCACGGCCAGGCTAATGGACAGACGCAACTCGAACACCAAAGACGGAAAACGGCAGCTTTTCATGGCTTCATTATCGTCTACGTCTCGCATCCGTTCATCGGTTTCATTAGCAGATCAAAACACTTTTGAAATCGCCCATAAAGATTTGTGCGGTATGATTGATAAATGCAGAGGTGGCGCGAATAGAACTAATACACGTGTGTGACGGCCTCGCGCTAGCGGAAATGACGTGTGAAAACGTAATGATCACAAGCGTTTATGAGGAACTGATTTGCAGGTGGCTGTACTTTACCTGTCTCACTCTCAATCTGACCTCTTCATATGAATGCTAGTACCAGTAATGAGTACAGGTCTAAGTTCAGAGGGAGAGGATTGGGAAAATCTTTTGAATTTTGTTGGGAAGTTGCATCTGGATATAAAAAGAATATACGCCGATCAGGCATAACATTATGACCACCTGCCTAATATTGTGTTGTCCCCCTTTTGCTGCCAAAAAAAGTCCTGACCTGTCGAGCATTAACTTCAGCAATTTGAGCTACAGGAGCTCGTCTGTTGGATCAGACCACACGGACCAGCCTTCGCTCCCCACATGCATTTGCCCCCGCCCCCATGACCCTATTGCCGGTTCACCACTTTTCCTTCCTTGGACCACTTTTGATAGATACTGATCACTGCAGACCAGGAACATCCCACAAGAGCTGCAGTTTTTGGAGATGCTCTGGCCCCAGTCGTCTAGACATCACAATTTGACTTTTGTCAAACTCAAATCCTTACTCTTGCCCATTTTTCCTGCTTTTAACACATCAACTTTGAGGACAAAATGTTCACTTGCTGCCTAATAAATCCCACCCACTAACAGGTGCCACGATGAAAATTGAATGTGTCGATGGATGGAAATGTCTTTCAGACGGCGAGGTAATCGTTTAATCATATGTGCATTAACATTACCAAGAAAAAAAACATTCAAATTGTAGGCACGGGTAATTAAGTCGATTTGCTTATATCATGATGTGCAAACTTTGGACTGTAATTAATACCAACAGTCTACTACAATGGCTCGAGACCGCAGGTTGCAGGAACGGTTTTGCGTTCAATCGTCTACCACTGAACACCTCGACAATGATGGAACTGTAAGGAATGGACATTCGGTGCCTCACAGATGAGGACGGTTCCTTTTTGACACTGGTTCCTCTCAAGGTTTCTTCCTTATGCCATCTCAGGGAGATTTTCCTTGCCACAGTTGCCACTCATTTATTAGGGATTAATTTAAAATTATAAGGAACAAACTTATACATTCTTTTATACAACTTTATACCCACCTTATCTCTGTAAAGCTGTTTTGAGAAAATGTCCATTGTTAAAAAGCGCTCTACAAATAAAAATGGAATGAACTGAAATATTTTGATACACATCTGATGTTTTCCCTCCCTTATTCTCACCCTGCAGGTGGAGTCCTTCATCTTAGATCAGGAGGATCTGGATAACCCGGTGCTAAAGACGGCGTCAGAGCTGCTCCTATCCAGCGCAGCCGACGGAGCTGACCTCAGAACAGTAGATCCAGAAACACAGGCGCGGCTGGAGGCGTTACTAGAGGCAGCAGGTACGTTCCCTCTAGATGCTTGCTCGCTTTGAGTTTTCAGCACAACAACAGCTCTGACGGTTCTCACACGCCCCGCATGCTTTTACTCAACTGTTTTCTTGGTTATTTTCAAAGCAAATATGAGCTGCTGCCGCTTTGTATGCACGTTCAAAAGAATTCTTGGATATAAATGACTATATTTATATCCATTTACCTTATCTGGGAACACAGCTTTTCTCAGCAGACTTGCAGCTCCATTGAGGCATCTTGTTGAATCGTGCACTTTGTTTACAGTGTACATATGCAGAGCAGCTTTCCTGTAAAACACGCTGCGTGTGTATATTAGGATACGACCAATAGTTAAAAAAAAAACTAAACAAAAAAACCTGCAGTGTTGATGTGCAGCGTCCTGTAGGAACACAGGTCTGGGTTGATGGTGATATAATTACACGGATCTACTGAAAGGTGTATTTTTATCGAGTAGATATTTGGTGCTTGCGTTTACGTTCAGCTGGAGGCAGGTCTACAAAAAAAATAAAAAAAAATACATGTATACATACATATATACATACCTGTTATTTAGACTGTTAAGTTGCAGCCTTGATTAGACAAGGCTCAGCATGTTAGGCCTGACGGGTGAAGAGGTACAGGCTAGCCTGGTCCTGTGAGCTGATCTTTTGCTCAGGGCAGCACCAGGGGAGATTACGGGGAACAATAGATTTCAATACAGCAGCCTCGGCTCTGATCATGACTCAGCAGTGGCATTTAGTCAGCTTGCTGTATGTGTCTGTGTGTTTAAACGTAATCTGCTGTGGCCATGCAGCTGCCTGTGTAGTATTAGTGCACAAGTATTGTCCCTATATAGTTTCTTAGATACTACGTTCATTGCTGTCTATGAATGCTGCCTTGTCCTCTGTTTTCCATCTGTGTGTTGGAGTTAATACGGCAGGCGACTCGCTGTCCAACATCAGTGTTAATACGTTAAGTGTTTATGCAGGTTGTTCAGGTATTTGTTCTTTCACTTTGTAGCTGGATGGTTTTGCAAGTTCCCATGTTATTCGTTGGTTTGGAAATGATGTTTTTACTTATACAAGTGGATGCTACAGTTTAATCTTCCTCTCCGGGGTTCTTGGAGAAAGCAGATGTTGCGACTGTCTTGCGTAGATGCATTTGACTTGCTGCTCTTATTGTAAAGAGATTATTGTTTGGATTATAAACCATCAGGGAAGAGTTAAGGATAAGAGACAACGTTTTCTGGTGGGTTCTGGCCGATGTAAATGTTTCAGGAATCCAGTTCTTTGCATAAAGCATCATAATTGGCAACTTCTACATTTATCCTGATTAGAGGTCCCCTGATAATGGATTTTACCAATGCCGATAGCTATGTTGGATCGTACTTGCCGATAACCGGATTTTTAAAATGGATTCTGGATAAACATAAAACATAATTATTATTACAAACAAAAAAAATTACTGAATCATGGAAATGTGCTAAATTTAATAAATATGAATATGTTCAATAAATATATTCATATAATTATTACATTTAAATAATAATTTTATATGGCGCTCTCCGTGCAACGCGTAGTCTCAGGTGTAAAAACAAACAGCACGTGGTGCCAGTGAGTTGCCTCTAGAGGCCGCTCTCTCTCTCGAAATGACTGGAGCGGAAGCAGGAAAAACTTATCGGTATGGGTTTTTGCTGATTGTTCCAGCAGTCAATTTTAAACCCTGATGCTTATGTTTGTTCTATGAACATGAAGCAAATACATTGTCTTTACATAAACTAAACTGTAGTGAAAAGAACAAGAGAATCAAAGATCTTGAATCACCGGGTACATTATGCAGCACGTGCTAGTGTGAAACGTTTGTACTCCGGCGACATTTGCTCTCGAGCGGGATTTTAAGTGGCAAAGGTTCACTTAATTTCCTGTACTGCTGAATCTGCATTTTGTACAGGATTAAGTCACTTCTCCATTTTTTTTGGTCGTGTTCTAGTTTTGCTCATTATTACGTGCTTAAATATTCGTATACAATGCAGCCTTACTTTTCGGTCTGTGTTCGTGCGATGACGTTAAACGGTATGCAAATTCAGCAACAAACATTTTCCTTCATGCGTAATTAAGCTTACTATTTCACAATCATCTTGTGTACTTCACCATGCTGCATGGTTGGTTTTGAACATGACTAACCTGTGTGTGTGTGTGTGTTTGTGTGTGTGTGTGGTGATTTGGGCGTGCACTAACTCTGGATGGCCTTGAATGCTGCGTGTTGCTGGCGTGTGGCCGACGCTGCAGGCATTGGTAAACTGTCCACTGCCGATGGCAAAGCCTTCGCAGATCCCGAGGTGCTGCGCCGTCTGACGTCATCGGTGAGCTGCGCGCTGGACGAAGCCGCCGCCGCCCTCACACGCATGAGGGCCGAAAACACACTCAACGCCAACCAGGCAGACAAGTAGGCATCTCCTCTCACTTATACTCAGCATATTTTTGCCTTTTGCTTTCTTTTCAATACTTTCTTCTTTAACAGAATTGTTGTTGTTTTTTTTTTTAAACAAAGACATACAGTGAAATTTTAAATCTTTACAGTCTGTGTAATTTGCATTCTGCAACCAATGAGTATCTGAAATGTAACCATTTCCAGCCCTTATTTACTTTTTTTAGATTCTGGAAAAGAAAATTTGCCAGAACAAATAAACAAGTACTTGCTAAACCCCTTGATTGGAGTTAAGTGCATTATGTGTTGAGATCTGGTGACAGCCATTGCATTTTACTACCATTTAAAGCATTCAGTGCTCCTCTTCTGCATTACTAAACACTAATTTACGAGGTGAGATTTAAGCTCAAACGCAGCTCAACGACAGCAGTCATGCACATTGCAATCTTTAAGGAGAGCCCGAGCTTGAGCGGTGTATGAGCTCGCCTGACGGACAGAGGTGTTCTGCCTCTCACGATCCTTTAATGAATGAAGTATATTTCACCTATAAATTCGCAATTATTGTTAGCTAGCGTTTTGCCAGTGAAACACATTTTCACCTGTCTGTATGAGATCAACACAATTAGCCAAATAAACCGAAAAAACATGTATTCCTCAATTTTAGTCACCAATATCAACTTACTGTTTCTTCTGAGCCATTATAAGTTTTACTTTAGTAAGCTATTTGTCTGCACATGAAGTAATCTTTTCGTAAGCTTTGTCTTTGTAGATCATCTGTAGTATAGTTATAATGTTGGAGGAGCGGTCAGCGTAGCTAGCTTAGCTTTGCCTGCACAGTCGCGGTAATTGTAGCAGTCTGGTTATTTTTAGCCGTAGCCTGCCTGAGGCCTGCTCTGACGGAGACGTAAACGCGGTGAAGAAGCTGCTGGACGAGGGCCACAGCGTCAACGAGCACACAGAAGAAGGAGAGAGCCTGCTCTGTCTGGCCTGCTCCGCTGGATACTATGAGCTCGCACAGGTAGGGCTCTCGCATCTCCTCCCTCTCTCTCACACACACACACACACACACACACACTGCTCTTTTATACTACACTGGTCAGCGATACTCCTGAGTGTTGCTAAGTCTGTTCTTCTCTTCAGGTGCTCACTTCAACAGTTTTATTCTTAGAGTTGGTTATAGGTTTTTTGCCTTAAATAATATTTTGGTTTCTTTTCCCTTTTATCATCTTTACAGGTCTTACTGGCCATGCACGCTAACGTAGAGGACCGAGGCATCAAGGGAGACATCACGCCTCTCATGGCTGCTGCTAGCGGTGGTTACGTAGATATCGTCAAACTGCTCTTAGTGCACGGAGCAGACGTCAACGCACAGTCCTCATCAGGTACAAAACGTCTTTAGCCCGAATGTAACATAATAACACAGCCGCCTTTTTTACCCAGTATCCAAACTGGTTGGGACAACAAATATATACCCTAAGGTTCAAGGGTATGGCATGAATCAAAATGTATTAAAAAGGGAAAATAACACTGTGCAAGTAGGGTTGCGAAAGTACAAGACTTTTTAAGACTAGAAACTTTCCATGGGAATTAATAAGAATTAAAGGGGAATAAATTGGAAATTTGTAAAATTGTAGATAGACCGTGAACGTCGTCAAAAAAAACCAACCAGATTTACTGCAATTTCAGTTGAATTTCTACCCTGCACACATTCACTAATCGCATGCACACAGCACACTTACTGCAGGGGGCTACCGAGGCCATGCCCCTTACATGCACTGTGCATTCCTGCATCACACACATTTCTTGAATCCTGCACACAAAACAATGTCAAGAAAATGTCCATCTTAGTAAGTATTTTTGTAAATGAATTAAATTACATAAATGTTGTTGTTATATTAGGGCTGTCCATCGATTAAAATATTTAATCATGATTAATCACATGATAAATTAGTTAACTTGCACGCACATTTTTATCTGTTCTTAATGCACCTTAAATTTATACGTTTCAAGTTTAATACTCTAAACAACATAGACAAATATGGATGCATTATGCACATTTTTTATTAGGAAACCAAAGTCATAGAGCATGAATATAAAATATTCTTGCATGTTTTAAAGTAATAATGGTGTTTTAAATGACCCAAATGATCAGGACATGTTTCCACACGGACAGATTTAATTAACGTATTTGCACATCGCGGAGGATTTGGGTGCTGAGTTGAGACTTGGCGCTTCGGTGAAAAATATTTTGTGATA
Source organism: Silurus glanis (assembly GCA_014706435.1). Taxonomy (NCBI): domain Eukaryota; kingdom Metazoa; phylum Chordata; class Actinopteri; order Siluriformes; family Siluridae; genus Silurus; species Silurus glanis. The sequence goes on from JAAIIK010000099.1 coordinate 730,645, forward strand.
AAAAAATTTTTTTTTTATAGCTGAGTAAAGAAAGGACGTCGTTTTTATATTTACCTCTTTTATATTTATTTGTTGATATTTTTAATAAAAAACAAATGCGCGTTAATAAAATTAGTGTGGTTAAAATTAATTTACGTTAAGGCGTTATTTTTGACAGCTCTGGTTTTAAACTTCCTTGTGCTGTGTAAATGCTATTGTGTATGATACTAACAATTATTTAATCAATTTGTTTAAAAATGTGAGATAAAAAAAAAAATCTGTATTAGTTTGCATGTCAGCTTATGACCAAACAAATGTTTATATTTGTTTGTTTTTGATTCAGTTTCTATAAATTTCCCCATATTTTTTGAGTAATTGCCATAAGTTTCCAAAATTCCCCAGATGAGGTTCCCATGGAACGTTTCCAGAAATTTTCCGCCCTTTCGCAACCCTTATCGCAAGGAAATTACCATTCGTTGCCTTTTGCAGGTAACACGGCACTGACGTACGCATGCGCCGGGGGTTTCCTGGACGTGGTCAAAGTTCTGCTTAAGGAAGGAGCCAACATCGAGGATCACAACGAGAACGGCCACACGCCCCTGATGGAGGCAGCAAGCGCAGGGCATGTGGAGGTGGCACGCGTGCTCCTGGAGTACGGAGCAGGGATCAACACACACTCCAATGAGTTTAAGGAAAGCGCTCTTACACTAGCCTGCTATAAAGGTGTGTGTCGAAGTAACCAGTGCACTCGGTTTCTAGCAAATGTTTGCATGTGAAAAAGTGTGTGTGTATATATATATATATATATATATATAAAAAAAAAGTAAATGTTTATACTGTGGAAAGGCACAGAGTGAGTCCTCTGGCTTTAATACAGGGCATTTGGACATGGTGCGGTTTCTCTTGGAGGCAGGAGCTGACCAGGAACACAAGACGGACGAGATGCACACGGCACTCATGGAAGCCTGCATGGTGAGAACACTGCATTCTTTATTCATTTCATACACTTGTAAACACACCTTCGCTTCCTTTTGGACCGTTTTATTTTCCTTTTCTTGTTTATGAACGCTGTATTTTTTAAATTTTATTTTAGGAGAATGTATTTTATCAGCACCAAGATCACATGAAAGGGTCAAGTTATTCATACTGTAGTGTTTAGTCACATTGTGCAACGTAAAAGGATGCACAAGAATTGTGTAAATGCCACAATTTATTTTTTTTGTTGTTCGTTCAGTCTTCAGTTCACAGCTCACAATATTTCTTCATGTGCAGGACGGACATGTAGAAGTGGCGCGGTTACTGTTAGACAGCGGTGCACAGGTGAACATGCCGGCAGATTCGTTCGAGTCGCCGCTGACCCTGGCGGCCTGCGGAGGGCACGTGGAGCTGGCAGCACTTCTGATTGAGAGAGGGGCCAATCTGGAGGAGGTCAATGATGAGGGATACACTCCCCTCATGGAGGCTGCACGCGAGGGTCACGAGGAAATGGTGGCTCTGCTCCTTGCACAAGGTACTCTGATTCCCTTCAATGATTTTCTCGCTAGATGGATTTTTTTTTGTGAGGGTGAACTAACTGCATTCGAACGTGTGGCGAGTCAGGTCACAAACGTATAATTAATGGTGTATATTTTCACATTTAAATATAATACATATTTACACTTATATACAGTTTTTATCAGGTAAGCAAAACAAAAAGATTTCATTTTTTAACGCCTGAAAAACGACAATCTGCACTTTTTTTTTCCTGTGGTTGATCACATTCTTATACTTGCATGTATTTAACCACATTTTAGTTCTTTTTTTTTTTTTTTTATGATTTTATTGCTACAGTTTTCTCAAGAACTCCATTGTTTTTGCTGGAATACTTGATCACATTCCACCAGTCAATGACCCCTGTCCTATGCAGCAAGCATATATAGTGACTACAAAACTGTTCAGAATCCATCTTTTCTGTGATGAATGGTACAGATTATGAAATGGATCTAGCCTAAAAACATTCCAGTGTAAAGCTTAGTGGTTCTGCTCAGAAGGTCATGAGTTCAAATCCCAGCCCCACCAAGCTGCTCCTGTTGAACCTTTGGGCAAAGGCCCTGAACCCTGCTTATCTGCTCAGTGTAAATGAGTTAATAGTAAATTGCTCTGGGTAAGGGTGTCTGTCGAATACCTTAAATGTAAATATTCTAAATACAGGTAGTCCCCGGTTTTTCGAGCTTACGATGGCAATACATGCAACACACATATATATCCTATTAAGTCTATACATTACTATACTGTAAATTACTCTGTTCTGCTTAATTATATACTGTAATTTAAATGAACAAATACCAGTATACTACCCCATACTGATTACCATTCTATAAGACTCCTGGCTAGGCCATGTCTCAGCGTACAACATTTTTTACACAAAGTTACGATGGAGCCTTGTAACGCATCTCCGTCAGAAGTTTTTTGATATTCATTCTTTATTAGTATAAGCATGTTGAGGCAAGAGCAGCAGGTTATAACCGGTGTGCTGCGATTAGGTGCGAACATCAACGCTCAGACAGAGGAGACCCAGGAGACGGCACTGACTTTGGCCTGCTGTGGGGGGTTCTTGGAGGTAGCCGACTTCCTCATCAAGGCTGGAGCCGACATCGAGCTCGGATGCTCTACTCCTCTCATGGAGGCTGCACAGGAAGGACATCTCGAGCTGGTCAAATACCTGCTGGCTGCTGGTGAGCCTCCGCTCTGAAGTATGATGCGTGTTGCTGCTTCGGTAAAGATATTTGTAGGTTTTGACCTCCGCTGTTCCTCTGTGTTCAGGCGCTAACGTCCATGCAACAACAGCTACGGGGGACACAGCGCTGACGTACGCCTGCGAAAACGGTCACACAGATGTGGCCGATGTTTTGCTTCAGACTGGAGCTGATCTGGCGAGTGCCTTTTTTTTTTTTTTTGGTCCTACCCCAACTTTGTGGTGATGTCTTTGACTTTAGCTCTGATTGCAGTTCTTTTTTCCTCCCATAGGAGCATGAGTCAGAAGGTGGAAGGACTCCACTGATGAAAGCAGCTAGAGCAGGACACCTTTGCACTGTGCAGTTTCTAATCAGTAAAGGTATGTCCTGGATGTGTGCTGGTTAAGCTTTTATGCTCTTTGGAGAAAAATAGGACATCTTGTAAGCAGTTCTGCTTTATGATTTATGAAACTGTGAGAAAATATATATTATGAAAGATTTATAATAAACTATAACCAACTTAAGTAGAAAAATAAAAATGAGCCAGGAACATAATGTATATTTCATTATCATGTACTCCTCATTAATATTACATTTTGAACATGTGAAATCAGATTGCTGTGTATGGCAGGTACAATATCAAAAGATTGTTAGGAAAATCTTTGAGCATCTGAGCTCATGTACATAAAGGATAGATGCTTCTTGATTATTTTATGCTGACCGTGTGGTGCAGTATTAAAAAAAGAATTTGCATTTGCTATTTTGATGTCTCCTTAAAAGTGTAAAATAAATAAATAAATAAAATGAATAAAAAAGAAAAGGAGGGTTAGGTTATTGTTCAAAGAAAGCAAATGAACAGGGGAACGCAGCATAATATAAAAATTGTACTTTATTGTATACCTACTGTGGTTAATTCTCTGGACTAATCGGAGCACTTGTCTGATGTTTTTTGCCTGTAGGTGCTAATGTGAACAGAGCCACAGCCAATAATGATCACACAGTGGTGTCTCTAGCCTGTGCTGGTGGTCACTTGGCTGTGGTGGAGCTGCTGCTGGCTCATGGTGCAGACCCTACTCACAGACTGAAGGTGAGTTGACGCTCCCAAACGCTTCTGGTTTCATACATTTTTTTAAATATTTGTTTTGTCGATTTATTTTCAGCTTTTATCAATCAACAAAACGTACTTGAATATTTGCAGTAAATAAGCATTTCACAATATGATTAAAACAGGAGCAAATACAACCTCGACCAAGCAAGTGGGATTAAATAAAAACAAATCTATTTATCTTGTGGTAATATAGGGTTGCGAATGGTATATGACATACATCAGAGATCGTATCGTTATGTAATATAATGGCATAATTGAAATTTGAAATCATTATTTTAGATGTTGAATATGGTCTTAAGAGTCTTTATTAAAGTCTGCATATTTGTGTCTGGAAAAGTATGGAATTTCGAAATAAATGTGTAGGAGCCCTGTGTATCAAACGCTAATGCTTTTCTCTATTCCACATAGGATGGCTCAACGATGCTGATTGAAGCTGCTAAGGGTGGTCACACCAATGTGGTGTCCTACCTACTAGACTACCCAAACAACATTTTGTCAGTCCCTGCACCAGATTTATCTCAACTCACGCCCCCCTCCCATGACACATCTCAGGTTAGATGATGCATCTCTTTCAGTTTGGAAAAGCATGTCATCATTTGCAGAGGATTTGGATTATGCAAGCACATGTAAATGTCTGGAGGGTGCATAAAGTTGTTTTGATATCAGTTGCTAAGTTGAAGTGTCTTTTCTGTCCATATGTCCAGGCTCCTCGAGTCCCATTCCAAGCTCTGGCCATGGTAGTACCCCCTCAGGAGCCAGACAGCGTGCCCTCCACCATTGCCACACCCCCACCAGTCACAAACAAAGGTTAGTCCAGTCACAAACCGGAATATGCCCAAATGCCATTAAGACGTGGTGTTATTTGTATGATCTTGATTTTATGTCTGCTTTTCAGTGATGTCAAAGCAAAGGCTGAACACTCTGCAGAGCAACGCTGTGGCCACAGGAGGATTGGACGCCGACCTCCTCCCTCCATTCCACCCGTACCAGCCCCTCGAGTGCATCGTTGAGGAGACCGAAGGCAAGCTAAACGAGCTGGGCCAGCGAATTAGCGCCATCGAGAAGGCCCAGCTGCATTCGCTAGAGCTGATTCAGGGCGAGCCGCTCACCAAAGACAAGATCGAAGAGCTGAAGAAGAGTCGTGAGGAGCAGGTCCAGAAGAAGAAGAAGATCCTGAAAGAGCTGCAGAAGGTAGAGCGGCAGTTGCAGCTCAAGACGCAGCAGCAGCTCACCAAAGAGTACATGGAGGGCAAGATGAAGGAAGAGCCGGGGCAGGCGGCAGGGGTGGAGGCGCCCGGCACCCCCCTGCCACCGCAGGCCACGCAGCTGGGCTCCAGTACAGGGTACGAGGACGGCAACAATGCCGAGGACCTCCAGCCTTTCCCTCCTGATGACGACGACGATGAGGGGGACGATGATGACGACGATGACGACGACGACGACGAAGATGAGGACGAGGAAGACGGAGATTATGCTGAACTCCCGCAGGTGGAGACAATCCTAAATCGGGAAGCAGGACAACAACCAGCACCACCGCCTCCACCTCAGCCCCACAGCCTACAAGGCCCCCCGCCTCCCCCGCTACAGTCCAGCTTCGTCCCCATTCAGCCTATGAATGCACAGCAGTCCACAGATTTCGGCAGTGCAGAGTACCCTGGCAGTAGCAGCCCGGACTTGCAGAGAGTAATGTTGGGACAGCAGCTGTCTGGACTTGGGCCTGGTCTCCTCGCACAGGCACCTGATGGACTTATGGTGGCCACACCTGCACAGACACTTACGGACACGCTGGATGATATCATGGCCGGTAAGCTTAAAGCAGCTACTTTTATTTATTTATTTTTTGGACCTATTAGAAGGATTCTATTGGTTTATTGCTAATGACCCTTTAATTCTTGTCTGCAGCAGTGAGCAGCAGAGTGCCTATGTTAAACACTACAACCTCACCCATACCTCAGCCCACAACTCAGACGCCCATGAACACTGTCTCCCCACCCTCCATGCTCCCATTCTATCCATCTGTAGACATCGATGCACATGTAAGCTATGTACACACAAGGTTTTTTTTTTTCTTCTATGTAATTTACTTAGTTTGATTAGGGTTATAGCACAGCATAGAAACTGAATGAGTGAACATGTTATGAATGGTTAAGTCATAAGGCTAAACTATAAGTAAGTATATTGGACTGTATACATTATAAAGGTTTGATGGCCACCTCTTTCTTTTTCAGACGGAGAGCAATCATGACACGGCTCTGACTCTGGCTTGCGCAGGTGGACACGAAGAGCTGGTGTCTGTACTTATTGCACGTGGCGCTAACATTGAGCACCGGGATAAGAAGGGTAGGGCTCTACTTGGACTAATGTGCATATGGATGTGTTCAAAATAATAACACTCCAACATCACTAACCAGATCAATCACTGTTTTTGGTAGAAATTATAGTTCTACATGGCAAATATTTCACTAGTACAGTATTGTTCAAAATAATAGCAGTATAATGTGACTAACCAGAATAATCCAGGTTTTTAGTATATTTTTTTTATTGCTACGTGGCAAACAAGTTACCAGTTGGTGCAGTAGATTCTCAGAAAACAAACAAGACCCAGCATTCATGATATGCACGCTCTTAAGGCTGTGCAATTGAGCAATTAGTTGAAAGGGGTGTGTTCAAAAAAATAGCAGTGTATGCCGTTGACTGTACAAACTCAAAACTATTTTGTACAAACATTTTTATTTCTAGGATTTAGCAATCCTGTGAATCAATAAACTAATATTTAGTTGTATGACCACAGTTTTTTAAAACTGCTTCACATCTGTGTGGCATGGAGTCAACCAACTTGTGGCACCTCTCAGCTGTTATTCCACTCC
>JAAIIK010000099.1:752312-764278 GCA_014706435.1 Silurus glanis
GGAGTGGAATAACAGCTGAGAGGTGCCACAAGTTGGTTGACTCCATGGCACACAGATGTGAAAAAAAACTGTGGTCATACAACTAAATATTAGTTTAGTGATTCACAGGATTGCTAAATCCTAGAAATAAAAATGTTTGTACAAAATAGTTTTGAGTTTGTACAGTCAACGGCATACACTGCTATTTTTTTGAACACACCCCTTTCAACTAATTGCCCAATTGCACAGCCTTACGAGCGTGCATATCATGAATGATGGGTCTTGTTTGTTTTCTGAGAATCTACTGCACCAACTGGTAACTTGTTTGTCACGTAGCAATAAAAAATATACTAAAAACCTGGATTATTCTGGTTAGTCACATTGTACTGCTATTATTTTGAACATAACTGTATGCTTCTGATTTGTGGCATGTTTACATGTCTGCTACACAGATTGGAATATTACTCTTTATTCAAGGTTACCTTCTGTTCCCTGGTGGTCTAGTGATTAGGCTGCGGCGCTCTCACCCCTGCGGCCCGGGTTCGATCCCCGGTCAGGGAACCAACCCCAGCCGCTCTTAGTGCTGGTCCCAAGCCCGGATAAATGGGGAGGGTTGCGTTAGGAAGTGCATCCAGCGTAAAAACGTGCCAAATCGAACGTGCGGATCATGAATACGGATGATCCGCTGTGGCGACCTCTAATGGGAGAAGCCGAAAGAAAGTTTATTCAAGGTTACCTTCTGATTCGGAATTAAATTGTGATCAAAATGTTGGGGATGTCAAAGGGACGATGACTGCTATTTTGACGGCCCAGGGCTTAAATCCCAGCAGCACCAAACTTCAGCACTGGCCTTTAACCATGAACTGCTCTGTAATGTACCACGTCTGCATTTTGACCTAATCTTCCTTCCAAACTAGGACGTTTATTACGCCATACAGTACATATGATCACATGTCTAATGTCGATAAAGCTTCCTCATTCTAACCTCAACCTTCTACAGCAGCGCATATGCTAAAATTGGAAGCGTTACCGCATATCATGGGTCTGGGTAACAGATCATAACGTTGGCAGTTTAAAACCCAGCACCACCAAACTGGGCCCTTCGGTCAGCCCTTATCCCTTGTCTCCTCCAGGGGGCACTTTTTCGTAGCGGAGCTATTCAAAGTAAGGTTGTGCTGTAGTGTAGATGTGATGAATAAAAAACCTTCTAACCTGAAATGTATTTTCATATGTATATTTGACACTTAAATAAAAAATACAATATTTTTAAGACACTTGTATACAATTGTATAACCAGACTGTTTATAATTGTAACAGACTCCGTAATAAATACAGTCCTCCTTGAGTTGCTCATTAACTTCATGGATCTTTAGGTGGTTCATGTTGAACCCTCCTCAGCTGCACAGAGTGGTCTCTATTTGAGAAGAACTCTATCCGGAGGTAGAGACTGAAAAGAAAGAGGAGCATGTTTTACAAGAAAGAGAGACTGAGAAAAAGGGATTATTCTGTATTCTTGTTATGTAAAAGTTCTACACTGTACAGTGTGATCAGGGTGTAAGGTAGGGACTCTGGCAAGACCAGTTATGGCAGCAGAACTAAAAGAAAAGAGCTAGAATTTAGCACAGACCTGAGGGATCTTGGAGATAGACGTCAAACCACACCAACAACAAACCTGAATGAACAGTTAAACAAAACACTATATCCATCAACCCTCCAGATCTGATGTTTTACCAAAAATAAAACTCTTAAAACTATATTTTGGTTTTTATCTAAAGATATTTTTTTAGACAGTACCTAAACATGACCCGGTTTCACAACACTAAGCGATGACGTCACCTAGTTATTTTGTTTATCTGGCTTCGTCCTAGCTCACATGTCAAAACATTGCGTCATCATTAGTCCCCGCCCCTGAACACAGGTTCAATACGGCGCACGGGGGCAGGCGATCAGGTTGCACCACCTCTCATAGGAGCTTAGAGAACTCGTAAACAACAAAAAGCCTACCTTCTCCGATTTACCCAACAGTCCCTCCTGGTTTAGTCTGCATTCACTGAGTAGAAATCATGTCCACCACCTGTGACGAGACGTCGGGTTGCCCGATACCGAGCCGCTCTTCACTGCCACACTGCTGGTCCTCTCTGCGCGACTCGTACAGCCAGACCCCGGGCGGCACCGTGTTCTCCACCACCCCTGGAGGCAAGTAGTCAGTCTAAGCTGAGATCTGCATTGCTTCCAAATCAGGTTTGATGTTGATTTTGCATAAAGAAATAGTCTGCTGTACAATCCTCTGAGTTGCGCCTTTGCGCATTCGGAAGCAATTTATACTTTTGTTGCGCAACAAAGAGTCAGTGCGCGCTCCAGAGGAAGGAAGTTCACATCAGACCTATTATTATGCTTGATGTCCCAAGCACTGCTCAAAGAAAAAGAACATCCATGTTGAGTTTATAACTATTGTCTGATAACTCATGAAAAAAGCATGGTCATGTTCTGGTCGTTATATATGATATGCCTTTTATATGCTCAGCATTTTCATATGTCCCACTTCATGGATACTCTTGTTTGTTTTCTTCTGGATTGGCTGTCAGACAACAAGAGTCTCAGAATTTTCATCTTCCAAAGTATCCCAAAGAACAACAATATCAGATAAAACTGTTCCAGGCTGGAAACATGTTCTTGTCAATAATTTGATTATTATAGTTTGTGTCCAAACCCCTAATTGATTTAGATCAATTGTGGTTTCTTTCAAATGCCTTTTTGTGTGGTTTCAGGTTTGCCATTCAACAAGTTATATGATCCTTACTGCAACATATTCTATTATCAAATTCTAGAAAATAAAAACAAATACTGACATTAACCTACATGTGATTTGGGTTATTTTGGGTAATCCATGGAATGGCTAACAATCTGTATTGCAATAATGAACATATTGGATCTAAAGAAATGATCGTGAAAATGCTTTCCTCAGTGTTTCGAGGTGTAGGAATGTAATAATAAATGTGGAAAAGACCAAAACGATTAGCTGATACTGAAGAGTTATCAGTCACCAAAGGTTTCCGGCTTTATTTCACAAAATGCGCTTTACTGTTTATTATATCGCTGTTCAGCAGTGGTGGACGAAGTACACAAAACACGTACTTGAATAAAGGTACTGATACAGTAGGTAAAATGTGACTCCAGTTAAAGTAAAAGTGCTCCCTTTCAACTTTCACTTGAGTAAAAGTACAAAATTATTTGCCTTCAAATGTACTTAAGTATCCAAAGTACTATGATTTAATATGGCTTTAATGTTCCTATTATCATTTGTATCACAAGACTCTTTGCTTTATCAACTCAGTTTATTTGAAAAGACTCTTAGCACTCTTAGCACACCAATCTATTAATACAATTATATTAATAAGTTAAACACTGGTTGATATCTAATAAATTATCATTAGCCAAAACCTTCTTTTCAACGATAAAACAAAAAAAAGAAAACGTGCAAATTTTGCCACGTGTGTTGTGGCAAGTTAGAATCAGGAGTTTCTTCCGTCATTTATTCCTCTTAAAATGTTCTGCTTGATATTGATAATACCCATTGATTCGTTTCAGCTTTGAAAAGCTCCCTTTCTGCTTCAGCTACCGTCACTGGATGAGTAAAACATATTCTCAGAGCAGTCCACATATCTGGATACATTTCTGAGAGCTCGCTTTCATGTAGAAATATCACCCTAAATGCATTTATTGCACAATTACATTCACGTCACGTCATTCCCCTGACTGGGCTCAGTTCAGGACCAGTACAATCACAGAAAGCCTTTATGACATCACCTCAATTAAAGGTAACCAAATATAAAAATGCTAGTTTAACTACAATCTAACTAGACAAGTTAGCTTGTAATTGTTTTGTGTCAAGCTACACACATATGATAAACTACATACTATAAATTACAATGTTATGCAAGCTAAAAAAGAAATTAGCCTCTATGATTAAAAGCAAAGCAGGCAACACGGCGTGTGATGTTCACTTATTAGCCAATATACATTATTTTTTCCACGTTTTCCCCTACTTTTTCCTCTTTATCTGAATTGGGCTCCTGAGGGTTTAGACCTTTTTGTCATCCATAATTTTAATTTGGATTCAGCCGTTCTCACTGACGTGACATCACCCAACCCCACCTCTGCTTTCTGAGTGTATGACTGAGGGAACAGTCAAGTTCATTGACTGTGACATGAAATAATAATTGACACGACCATGTAAATCTTCTTCTTCTTTTTTTTGGCTTCTCCCATTAGGGGTCGCCACAGCGGATCATCCGTCTCTATACCCCCCTGTCCTCTACATTTGCCTCTTTAAAACCAACCAGCCGCATGTCTTCACTCACCACATCCATAAACCTCCTCCTTGGCCTTCCTCTTTTCCTCCTTCCTCCTTCCTCCATACTCAGCAATCTCCTACCGATATACCCCATGTCCCTCCTCTGCACATGTCCAAACCATCTCAATCTCGCCTCCCTCACCTCTCATTCACACACATGTACTCTGTCTTACTCCTACTGACTTACATTCCCCTTCTCTCCAGTGTGTACCTCCACCTCTCCAGGCTCTTCTCAACCTGCTCCCTATCCTCACCACAAATCACAATATCATTCGCAAACATCATAGTCCAAGGAGACTTCTGTCTGACCTCGTCCGTCAACCTGTCCATCACCACTGCAAACAGGAAAGGGCTCAGAGCCGATCCTTGATGCAGTCCAACCTCCACCTTGAACCAGTCTGTCGTTCCTACTGCACACTTCACTGCTGTCACACTGTCCTCATACATGTCCTGCACCACCCTCACATACTTCTCTGACACACCTGACTTCCTCATATAATACCACAACTTCTCTCTCGGCACCCTGTCGTACACTTTCTCTAAATCCACAAACACACAATGCAACTCCTTCTGACCGTCTCTATACTTCTCCATCAACATTCTCAAAGCAAATAATGCGTCTGTGGTGCTCTTCCTCAGCATGAACCATACTGTTGCTCACAGATGGTCACCTCTTCCCTTTAGCCTGGCTTCCACTACTCTTTCTCATAACTTCATGGTGTGACTGATCAACTTAATTCCCCTTTAGTTACTGCACGTCTGCACATCTCCCTTATGCTTAAATATCGGTACCAGCAAACTCAGACAATTAAAAGTCTCCCCAAACGGAAATACTTGAGTAAAGTACAGATCCGCAAAAAAATATATTCAAGTACATTAATGAATTACATTTACTTTGTTGCTGTCCACCACTGCTGTTCAGTACAGACCAAATACATCAACATATACATTTATACTGTAAATTTAAAACTTGAGCCTGGGGTAAACAGATACTGAATCACATGATAATTATAAGTGTTTCTGGCACCAGTTCCCTGAGATAATTGTTTTCTACCAGAGTCCAAATCTTGTGCAAATCTTTAGACAGATATTATTAATCCAACAAGCATATCCTGATGAGTATCTCTAATGAACAACCATACCATAACTCTTGGCACTGTTGCTAAATGACTTGTAATGATAATGAATCCTCAAACTCAATACCATTCATAGACCTGCACTCAATAAACACCACACTGGTAGAATATGTCTTTGAGGGTTCTTCGGGTCATCCCTGACCCTTAAAATATCTCCAGGAGTCTTGCAAACGGTTTTTGCACGTGCATGGCACTTGAAATAACCTTAAACCGATGTATGGCATCACATAGAGCTCCAGTAGTTATTCTTAAAATCTATATAAGGCATAAATGATTGACATGGATTTGTAATTCTAGTTATTCAGCAGATTTACATGCTAAATTGTTTATTTTAGAATTCTGAAAACAATTCTTTCACATTGTATTCAATAGTTTTGGAAAGAAAGGTCTGGTATATAGCACTTTATAGAGTTTCTTTGGTTTGAAACTTTTTCATATTTTATATAAACACCCCTTTTTCATTTCTTTTCAGGTGTAAAGACAATTATATAACGATTCAAATTAGCATATGGACACATATTTGGACACTCTTGCAGGATAAATGTTTTCTTACTGCCACTGCAATGCTCTTTAGTCATATTTCCTTTATCTATGCTATATTAACTGTTTACAGGGTAGTACAAATCAGATAAACAGAACCGCTGTCTTCAAATCTCTACTGCACAGCACCCCAATGAGCCTTTCGCTCTCTCTGATTACCACACCAGCCTTGTTATTTGTGTTACACAACATGTTTTTGTGTTTAGATCCTATAACCGAACACTGTACAGGCTTTAGGCATAGTAAAATGTAAATCAAGGGCAGGCATCCTGCCAGCTCTAACTGTGTTTGGTTCAAACTTGCATACATTAGAAGAGGCAAGTCTGCATGATTCATGTTTGCCTTCTTTTGGCTACTTAAACTCTGATCGTTGCAGGGACCAGAATCATCTACGATAGGAAGTTTCTTCTGGAATGCCGCAACTCGCCGATTGCACAGACTCCACCATGCTGTCTTCCTCACATTCCAGGTGTCACCATGCCATCTGCACACCCACTGGACAAACTGTCTGAGCAGGATGACCACAAAGACCTCCCCTGTGAGACTTTTATTATTGCATTCTGTCATTCTCTTTATATACTGGATTTCTTTTAGATTTATTTTCAGAAACCTCTTACATTTTAGTTAAGGAACGTGTATTTAATCAAATTTCTATTGTATAGTTAGTATTACAGATTTTATTCATTTATTTATTTATTTTTGACGAGGTTCCCTGGTGGTCTAGTGGTTAGGATGCGGCGCGCTCACCGCTGCAGCCCGGGTTCGATCCCCGGTCAGGGAACCAACTCCAGCCACTCTCAGTGCCGGTCCCAAGCCCGGATAAATTGGGGAGGGTTGCGTTAGGAAGGGCATCCAGCGTAAAAACGTGCCAAATCAAACATGCGGATGATCCGCTGTGGCGACCCCTAACGGGAGAAGCTGAAAGAAAGTTTATTTATTTATTTTTGACGAATAATTATTTACACTGAACAAGATTATTATGAATGTGTATGGTTAGTAGGTATGTAGTAGTAAGTAAATTTTTTCATTTTTAAGAGTATGAAAAAACCTTAGTAAAGGTTTCGATTGAGATCGCCATGAGGAATGAGTTTATATCCAGTTCGAAACTTGGGTTTAATATAATAAATCTTTTGTGGTCTTCATATACCACTATACAGAATTTCAATACAGAATATTATACACAATAAATAAATTATCTTTCAATACCTTTAGTACAAAAATTTTGAAATGGATATTTATTTATAGTACATCTGATCTTAGACATAAGTGCAGAAATTACTAAAGAAATTGTACTTTTGGAACAATTATTGTGCCCAAATCTCACTTAATGTGGAATGTTCTAGCACAAAAGCTATTCAAATGACAGTCCAAAAGTTACTAATTCCAAAATGTAAAACAGGCCTCTTCCCTGCATTATCCTTTCTACTCTGGTTACTTCCAATTTCCTAATCAGGGAGTAACACAATTGAATGTGGAAAGGAAATGAGTGTGAAATCTGCCCTCTTTAATATACAGACCCCCCAGGACTGGGTATTCTCACTGTGACTGTATGCCCCTCCACCCATAAAGCATGGGAAATTTTGCTCGCTTTGGTCCTGGCCATAGATGGCTTTGGCGTCACCAGTATTTAAGCTCACGGTCTTTTGATGTTTGGTCTTTTCTTTTAAGAGCCAAAAATAAATATGCACTATTTGAACAAATGTTCATGGACATCTGTCCATAAGATTTCTATGTGCTTTTTTCAACATCAAATCCACATTTACTCGACAAATCCCGATTTGGAGTGTGATTGTGGAGATTTGTGCTCATTCACAAGGGTGTTAGTAAAGTCAGGTATTGATGTAGGTGAGGTGAGGAGGCCTGTGGTGCAGTCAGTGTTCCCAAATTCATTCCAAATGTGTTCAATGGGGTTGAGGTCAGAGCTTTATAGAAGGCCACTAAGATCTTCCACTCCATGCTGGAACAGTGTTGGGTCTGCTATTTCAAATTAAATAAAAATTTTAATGCAACTGCATTTAAAGACATTCTATACAATTGTGTGCCTCTAGCTTTGTGGTAACAGTTTGGGAAGAACCACAAATGGCTGGCAAAATCAGGTGTCCCAATACGTCTGTGAACTTTATAGACATTTGTTTGGAAATGTAATGAAGTTAAAATGAATATATTTTATTTCAAGTCATGTACTTCAAAATAATACACAAGTTTAGTAACAGAATTGAATTACTTAATTTTCTCAACATTAAGCTCCAACATAAGCGAGTCGGACTAACTGCGTTTTTTCTTTCTTCTCACCTTGGAAAAGGAAAACTTGTTATTTGTAATGTGTTTTAATCGCTAAGTAGCAGTGAACAGTTGTTTTTTGCCTTTTGAATTGCCCTCCAAACAACATGATTTTGGCAGAGGCCAGCCCTTATCAATATTTACTTCTGCTTTCTGTTGCCCATTTCTATTAATCTTAAGGTCACCTTTTGTGGTGACTGTTTCATGAGAAATGCAAACAAAAATACATGTGATCCGTTGGCAAGTTGGTTCCTATAACTTCACTGTGTACAGTACACCATGTCCAGGGCATGACTCTCACAGAGAGGTCACTGTCTCCAGACTCTGAACTCACTCACCTTACTTTCTCTCTCCACAG
Source organism: Silurus glanis (assembly GCA_014706435.1). Classification (NCBI taxonomy): domain Eukaryota; kingdom Metazoa; phylum Chordata; class Actinopteri; order Siluriformes; family Siluridae; genus Silurus; species Silurus glanis. The sequence continues at coordinate 760,960 of JAAIIK010000099.1, forward strand.
CTGATGACAATCAGTTCATCCTGGACATCTGAGAGTGCAAAACAGCTCCTGTGGAGAATTTGTTGTGTTGTTGTTCTCCTGGTGTGAAAAACCATTGGGATTTTTTTCTTTTTTTTTTTTTGGTAAACCAACCATGTTGCAAAGTATTGAAGAAAGAAGAACTTTGAAATGAATTTCACAACGAGTTGTACAAAGTGCTTTATTTCATTGCAACTTCCCACTTGTCTTAAGGATAGACAGAAGAATGTAATAATATTTTATACTGGACATTTTCCAATAAAGAATTTTTATTATATACCCTCTCAGGGTGATTACTCAGTACCTGGTTTTTGTGGAAACGTTGTATTTTAAATAAAACCTCAAACAAACCACAGCATTTGATTAATTCAGTGTCTTTGAGGGTTCTTCGGGTCATCTCTGAACCCTTAAAATAGCTCCAGGAGTCTTGTGAAAGGTTTTCACATGCGCATGACACATTAAATAACCTTAAATTGATGAATAGCATTACATAGAGCTCTAGTAGTTAGTTTTTAAAATCATTATAAGGCATAAATAATTGTAATTCTAGCTATTGAGCGGATTGACAAGCTAAATGATATATTTTAGAATTTTGCATGATCAAATTTTTTATATAAAGCCACAGAATTGGGCTCTTTGATTTCTTTTCAAGTATAAAGACAATTTCCTAGTCACATTAATCAAGTTCAATTCAATTTATTTTTATTTGTAGAGCGCTTTTAACAGTGGACATTGTCCCAAAGCAACATTACACAGATAAAGAGGTTATAAAGTTGAAATGTATAGGTTTGGTACCTATAAGTTTGTTCCTAACAAGTTTAACTCTAATGAGAAAGTCAGTGGCGACTGTAGCAAAGAAACCCTCTCTGAGATGGTATGAGGAAGAAACTCGAGAGAAACCATGCTCAAAACGAAACCTGTTCTCATCTGGGTGGCACCGAATGTCCCTTCATTACAGTTCCATCATTATTGAGGTGTACTGTTCAGTGATAAGCGCTTAAATGCTTAAAATCTGTTCGTGTTCCTGAGCCATTGTAGCAGACTATTGATATTAATTACAGTCCAAAAATCCATCCTCGCTGTTCTTCAGACTATGTGATTGTTTTTTGTTTGTGGTGTTTTTTTCCCTTAATTTGGAGAAGGTGGTTTTCTTGCTTCTCATATCTCCACTCGAGATGTGGTATTCCATGATGAGATTGTTTTAATGCTTTAAACAGCTACACTGTCTTCCTGGGACAAGGGTGTTGTGTCTAAAGAAGCCTGATGAAAAAGTGCAAAATAGCAACAGCATCACACTGACTTATTACAGTATTACATGGTCATGACCTTAGGAAGCACTGTGCGACTTGGTGAACGAGTCACATACACAGGTAGAGTGGATTTTATGGGGTAGGCTTGTCTAGTGGGGTGTCGGTTTGCCAGCTGATCTATTACTGGACTTGTTCGAGTGTTTTTGCTGAAGCTTTTTGATGGAGTTGTGTTCATTTCAGGATGCACAAAATATATTGGGCTTGCATCTTTAATTCCCTGGATGTTAACGTGACATTAAAGAAGTGTATCTTTGAACCTAAAATATTATATAATGAGTAACTTTTATGGACTGTTAAAACCACTGGATGGATGGATGGAAGGATGGATGGATGGATAGATAGATGGATAGACGACTCAAGACCAATCACTTCAGTCAGCTATGCATTAATATTTACTTCTGTTCAATCTGCACATCTGTTTCTTAAAAAAAAAAAAGGATTCCCTTCTATTCTCTTGCCATCCGTTGTCATAATGTGTATTCGTTTTTTAGGGTACATTGTAAAATTTATTTTAGACACATGATTAAGCCACAAAGACCAGTGTTCACTACATCTGTGCCTCATCAGCACCTCACTTTTTCCATTATTTTCCTTTTCAGCCCACAAAATAGGTCAGTTTGTTCACCTTAGCAGCAATATTACGATATTTAGGGGTTGATGTTTTACTTGCCATGGTTTCATTTGTATTTAAAATAGAGCACAGGTTCAGGGCTGTAAAGGCATAGATTCCTAAAAGAATACACACCAGTAAAGAAACAATTACTTCCTCTTGAAGCAAAAATGAGCTTCAAACACCAAGAAGGAATTGTTCAGCTTCGCTTCCCTAATTAATTGTCTGCTTCAAACCATCAAATCCACACCGATTGACCCTGTGTTGGTTCCATTTTTTTAGGATTAGAAGCTAAAACACAATTCTAAATACACATATTATTATTATTATTAATGTCTTTATTTTTTAAATAAATACTTCAAAAATGAAAATAAAATGCATCTTTACATTTTTTTTTACAACACACAAAGTGCAGGGCATGACAGACAGAGGTCACTGTTTCCACAATTACCTTTTTTTTTTTTTTTTTCCAAACGTACAGTCAATAAAATACAAAAATATCACAAGCTGGATTAAGTTTTCCAGAAACTGATGATTTCCTGTGATTTTTTTTCATGCAAAACACTGTCTAGATATAGAATAAAACTAATTCTGTGGCAGTTCTGAGTAGAAACACATAGTTGATGAGAGATGAGAGAACTGGTTTGACTCAAATAAGCACTTTCTCCAAATGTGGTGAGCAGAAAACCATCTCCAAAAGAACAACACATCTACAACACAAAAAAGTACTCCAACACATCAAAATTTGCAGATGGAAAGACTGTTCCACTGTTCCACTGTCAGCCAAGAAGAGGAATCTAAAGTTATAGTGGGCACAAACTGGACTGCTAAAGATTAGGAAAAGCACAAATAAAAGTTTTTCAGTTTTTAACTGTTCTTTGGAATATTGCCCCAAAGGAGCATACAGTATACAGTAGTTAGCAATAAATTATTATCAGCTGAAGCATGACTGAAGTAGTTAACATGCTCAACATGCTTAAATGGTTAGCATGATTCTGCCAGCCCTGACCTTGACATCAGGGAGCATGTTGCTTACCTGCTTTAAATCATAAACATTATTTTGAGACTCGTTGTTTTAAAGAATTACTGATTCTGTTTCTGGGAGTTCCAAATAGCTACGGGTGGATCATTTAGTTCAGTTTAGTGGCACGGACGCTACCATCACTGTTAAGGCAAATAGCTCAGGTAGAACAGTTATTTAACAATTAAAAGTCTTAATATCTGTCCACTGCTATAATTTCTTTTTTTCATTCACTATTACAAAACAAACAAATTTGTCTTTTTCTGGGAACAGAGCACCTGCTACTCAGAAAATCTGGAACACAACAAGAGCTGTGTGTATGTGTGTGTGTGTGTGTGTGTGTGTGTGTGTGTGTGTGTG
>JAAIIK010000099.1:764288-778907 GCA_014706435.1 Silurus glanis
TCTCTCTCTCTCTCTCTCTCTCTCTCTCTCTCTCTCTCTCTCTCTTTTTTTTAACTAAACAGGAGTTGTATCTGTCAATCACCAGTCAATCAATTGTTTTTGCATTTAATTCTATTTTAAATGCTTTGCCTTGCGTTTTTTGATCTCTGTGTCGTTTGATTCGATTAAATTATGACCTGATCAGTTGTATCCAGCATGTTCCATTCATTCATTCATTCATTCATTCATGCATTCAGGAATAATGGGTAGAAGGCAGGAATACACCCTAGCTGGCACACACACATTCACACCTAAGTAGCCAAAGTAGCATTTCTAAGATGTGAAATCCTGGAAAAAGGATATACAGCTATGGGAAGATTGTGTAAAACTCCACACAGACAGAGCAAATTCTTTAACTGGAGATTTTGGTGGTGTGAGGTGACAGCTTTCCCACCAAATCACCTTTAGAACTACTACTTTATTCATGCCAGGGTGTTAAAACAAATTTTTATATGCTACAAATGTTGTTGTAAGGTAAGTACACCAATCAGGCATAACCTTATGACATTATAACTGGTGAAGTGAATAACACTGATTATCTCTTCATCATGGTACCTGTTAGTGGGTGGGATTTATTAGGCAGCAAGTGAACATTCTGTCCTCAAAGTTGACATGTTAGAAGCAGAAATGGGCAAGCGTAAGGATTTGAGTGAGTTTGACAAGGACCCAATTGTGATGTCTAGACGATTGGGTCAGAGCATCTCCAAAACTGCAGCTCTTGTGGGATGTTCCTGGTCTGCAGTGGTCAGTATCTATCAAAAGTGGTCCAAGGAAGGAACAGTGGTGAACCGGCGACAGGGTCATGGGCGGCCAAAGCTCATTGATGCATGTGGGGAGCGAAGGCTGGTCCATGTGGTCCGATCCAACAGATTAGCTCCTGTAGCTCAAATTGCTCAAGAAGTTAATTATATTAATGCTCGATGCGTCTGGACTGTTTTGGCAGCAAAACGGGCCCAACACAATATTAGGCAGGTGGTTATAATGTTGTGTAATCGATGTATCTTGTCATAATGTTATGCCTGGTTGGTGTGTACTATAACCAAATTGTATATTCATTTGCAGTGTACTTGACCAATAAAGCAGAATAATGCTCTAAATGTGTGTTTTACATGCAGAGTGTGTGCACAGAGGCAGCTGCACTATTTGTTCCGAGACCATACAGATACGTTTCGGTTCGATATCATCTGTTGCTTTTTGGGTTTTTTCATCACACATGCATGGCTCTCAAACTTATATGACCCAGCAGGTTCTGGTGCCCTGACTCAATACGTGTGTTACATACTGTTCTTTCGTCAAGTGAATGCCGCTGGAATGTTTGGTGGAATAAATGCTGCACCTACATCTTTTCTTGCGAACCAATAAAATCTCGATAGTTATTTATTTAAGTTCTATCCCCTGTGCTTTCTTGGTAAAAAAATTTACCAGCTAGGAACAGTACATTTCACAACAGCAGTTGAGAAGAGCCTGGAGAGGTGGAGGTACGCGCTGGAGAGAATGGGAATGAAAGTCATAATGAGTTTATTAGAGGGACAGTGCATGTAGGACGTTTTTAAAAACAAGGTGAGGGAGGCGAGATTGAGATGGTTTGGACATGTGCAGAGGAGGGACATGGGGTATATCGGTAGGAGAATGCTGAGGATGGAGCCACCAGGAAGGAGGAAAAGAGAAAGGCCAAGGAGGCGGTTTATAGATGTGGTGAAGGAGGACATGCAGGTAGTTGGGTTGAAAGAGGCAGATGTAGAGGACAGGGGGGGTATGGAGACCCTGTGGATCCGCTGTGGCGACCCCTAATGCGAGAAGCCGAAAAAAGAAGATATCACATTAAGAGAGGTAGATACAAATGTTTTGGAATGATATCACCTGTTTTCTTCATTTTGTATATACCTATTATTCTATTTATATTCTACATTTACTTAAATCTTCAGTGAGTGCTTTATCTCGGTCAGGGTCATTGGAGGAAGTGGTGGATCAGTGGATATGATGTTGGAAGGACATGGGTTTTAATCCCAGCCAAGCTGCCACTTGAGCAAGGCCCTTAACCTTCAGTTGCTCAGCTGTATAACTGAGATAACTGGAAGTCAGTCTGGATAAAGGCATCTGCCATATGCCATAAATGTGAATGTAAATGTAAATGTTTTGGTAGACCAGGAGCCTATCCCTGGAACACTGGGTGGAGGATGGGAATACTCCCTGGATGTAATTCCAGTTTATCACAAATGACCACACACATAATCATTCACACATAGGAGAAATCTTTTTTATGCTAGCATATATTTTTAAAAGGGGCTAAGAACCTGGAACAACTTAAAAGATGGGAGGAATATACAAATCTCCACACAGTCGGAGCTCAGGACTGGTTCCTGGAGCTGTGAGAGTGCAATACAATACCATGCTGTACTCATGTTATTTTATTCATTTACAAGGAATATAGAAGGTTTAATCCTAGCATAATAGGATTTTTGCTGTCGGTGTTGCTGCTATATGTTTTGCTCCTACAAAACACAATAGTGTACAGCTTTTTTTTTGTGTATTTATTATTCTATTCTGTGTATTTATTGCCCTGCATTCATCTCACACGTTGTGTATTGCACTTTTGTGCACACATAGTCAAACTATGTATTGATCCAATGTACATAAGTTATATAAAAGACTGACAATAAAGACCCACTTAAAGTTTAAAGTTTTTTGGCCCAGGCAATGACTTTCAGAAAGTTTTGTGCTTTTAAAAATACACTTTTAGATCATTTTAAAGGTTCTAAATATCTCTAAAGCCATTTCTAACTCTAATTTCCCTCCCCATGTATCGTCTACCACTATTTATACATATGCCACGTGTCTATACTGCCATCAAGTGGTCATAAAGAGTAAGTAATTATTTTATATTGATAATAATAATTTGACAAAAAAAGGTAAACTCTTTCAGGTTTTATTTAAATTACAGCTCATACATTCAGCAAATATATATATCAAAAGAAATCATTACGTTATGAAAAAGAAATGTGGCTTCATCAACATGATGCAGATCACAGCTTCACACTGAGCTTCACATGTGTTTACTGGTTGCTTCATTTGTCTCGTCCTTATTTCTTCCATCTTGAACTCATTCATATCTGCTCTCAGGATGATGATTCTCTCCTTTCCTGCTCAATAGCTGCAAAAAAAAATCCCAAACAAAACAAATATTATTGTAGCGAACAAAACATTTCAGCAACATGTTAACTCCAGAGCTCATTCTAGACCACTTTCTTTTTATTTTCACAAGTGAGTAATTTTTTTTCTGTTTCTTCTTCTTCGTCTTCATCTTCTTCTTCTTCTTCTTCTTCTTCTTTTTACATAGATGTACTTTAATGTAATTTAACCAAAATATCTTTAAAAAGCTTTTTTTTAAAACATGTAATTTGTTCTGTAGCATAATGGAATTAAATAACATTTTATTCATTAGTCTGTCCAAACTGCCCATGAGTGAGCTAAATGTGAATTTTACTTCATCTGTGTCATAATCGATTTAAAAGAAAACTATTCTCACTTATTACTGCTGCATTATTACAAGATGAACCATTTATTGATCCAAAAGAGTCGGCTATTAGTGGTGAGCTGAGTCAAATAAAATATGACTCTTCCCATATTCCGATTTCTACCGTACAAAATAAAGACTCAACTTCAGAGATTGAAACTGTATGAAGTGATTTGAATGCAATATAATGAGTTGCTGAAGATAGTGAGCAAATCCAGAACTATGAGGATGGATTGAGGTATCCATCACTGAGCTGCAAACCTCAACGATGGTGGAATTATAATGAATGGACATTTGGAGTTTTTTCCTTGCCACAATCCTGCAAATATTTAGGGATAATCTTATAGGGACAAAACGTATAGGCACTAACATATACATTCACATTTTATAACCTATTTCTATTAAAAAAGTGCTATAGAAATAAAAACTGTATTGAATTGAATTCTGTTGTTGACGGTGATTTTTCTATTGTTGTCATACAGTTTCTTGAATCTCTACTTATGAATGTGTTTTCTTGAGACGAACGAGCAAAAATAAACCCAATATAAAAATAAATAGACCATCCAGAAATGTATTTAAAGAAATGATTCAGAAACATTGAAATGAAAACGACTTTCTATTTTCACCCGCTCCCATGGCATGACATATTTGGTTTGCAATGATTTCTATTTTAATTAGCACAAGGAAAATATAACAAAGTGGAATGCCAGCTGTAATAGCCTTATATGTCCTTTATCTTTTAGCTCATTCATCTGACCAGTGTGTGCCCGGGGTACATGGAAGGTTGTACACAATTCCTTTAATGTCTGACTTAACGTAATATAAACTAGCATATGTCTAGATGCATGCGAACACGTGGTAAACCTGTAGAAATGTGAGTTGCGTTAATGTGAGGAAGCAGCAGCTGGCCGAATGAGCTCATTTCACGCATGTGACTCAGGCAGCAGCTGGGTATTTTCGCTCCGTATTCACAGCACACAGCTGATTAGATTAGAAATGACCCATGGGCAACAGAACCAACAGTCCACATGTCCATCGGCCCTCATGTCCATTTTCTCACAATGAGTCAGCCATCTTGTTTCTCAAAGTATTGTGCTACACCCTGTTACGTTGTCCTCATTTTTATGGAGCTAAATTGTACATTTATTAGCATCTGAATGGCATTAGATGTCATGATGAGACTATTTGTGTTTTGGGAAACAAGGAAACAATAAAAAAAAAAAAAATCACATTCACCTTCCTTGGTTGGTAAAGGGTTCTTTTCTTGGGTTTGTGTCTTCTTCAGTTTTGTTTTGTCGAAGCTTGTGATTTCCATCATGTTAGGTTTGTCGGCCATGACTGTAATGACTAAACAGAAATGGTGCATTTGTTACTTACATAATGCTCTTTACATGCACTTAGTTAATTCATTCAGATGAATCTGTCTAGTCAAAGCAGGAACACACACACAGACAACACAATTAGATCAGATAGATCTAATTAGAGATCATTTGGTTAACATTTGACAAAGATGCATGTTTCCAATGATGCACAATGATAGAATAAAAAAAAAAAAAAGCTTTTAGAAAGTGGATCTAAATGTAGGATAGACATCAAGACTAAACACATGTCCGGATCATGCACATGTATTGTTCAGCTGATGTCCCTTCCCTCCTTCTGTGACTCCCCTTTGTTCTTCCTTTCATCCTTTACCCAAATACATCTGGACCTTCCTTTTCATTCCTTCTCACTACTTATTTTAATTCGTATAACCCGCAACAAAAGCAACACGATATAAAATCACATACTCTCACACAACATAATAGATCGTGTCTTACCAGGATGAGGGTTGTGTCAGCTGTAAAGGCTGCAGTCGGTCTGTGAAGGTTGGTAAGACGAGTCTGCTTTTCTGTGCGTGCTTGAGATTGGGAGGGGGTTTCCCATTAGCTCTGGTCCTATCTGTATCTCCATCCTATACTGATGCCATCAAATATTCATGACTCAGAAAAAGAAATCTGAGTATGATTTGCTGCGGCAGCACAGCCTGGGACTGTATTTTTCCTTTTGCAAAATGACAAAAAAGGACATTATGGCAAACAAATGAATTTCAGACAGTTTTTAATTTAACCCATGGGAAAATAATGTCCACAGCTTTTCATTTTTCATTCTTTTTTTATATGTATCGTTATGAATCTGACATATTTTCTGTCAGAAGATTTTAATGACGTTCATATCTTATATGGACTGAATTTTTTTCTGCCTTTTTATTTCGCAAAGATTTCTGAAAATCATATTATTCAAACACTTATCAAATAAAATCCAAAGTGCCTGTTGTTTATAATGAGTGCAAAATGGAGGCAAAGAAATAGTAAAGCAAATTCATACTAGCGAAATGACATTGTGTCAACAAGCAAACAAATAACTAAATTACTTAAAATATTATAAATACATGGTATTCACTAAATCACAAAAAATATTCAATCAACCAAGACATGTTTGATGTTTGCTTCTTTAGTTTTATACTGGAGCTCCAATGCTAAATGTTAACAAAGCTAACATATATAGGAGGTTTAGTGACAGCAAGTTAGCACGATGATAATTGAGTGGCAGAATGATTCCACACATAAACTGTCAGAATGTTCAGGATGTCCGACAGTCATGTTAATCTAGTTTCTCACATTGTTATCAAAAACTCCTTCAATTTAGTCTCGCACTACAATTTAGTAATGCACTATAGATCCCTGAACTGGAATCTAAATATGTTAACAGCTGAGATATGTGATGTGTTTTCCAAGAAATAGTTGCTCATGTCTCTGAGACAATAGAGGGCAGGGTGTGGCATGTGTCAGCTGATCTTTAAGCCTTGAGAAAGCAGTTGATCACTAAGCAGAACACATGGCTCAGTGTCTGAGGTTTTTTCATGTAGGGAGAAGCAAGCCTATCAATATCACCCAGCTGCCCCTGTGGAGGGCCGTGACAGGAGGGCTTTTGGGTGTGGCCTGACCTTTGCACTCTGCTCAACCGCGTTTCATCATGCATTACATTGTAATGTCTTAGCAGGGTTTACTGGGGGTAAGCTGTCTGAAAGCACAAATGGATATTCCCCTCTCTTGCATTCTATAAACTTGTCTGTAGAGAGGGGGGGGGGGGGGGGGATATCCATTTGTTTATTGTCAAGTACACAACTGAGCAAACAGATAAACACAGCTGAGGAAAAAGAAAACATGAAGGGAAGTTGATATTTGCTGCAAATTATATTCAGAGATGGTTAAAGTACCCATAACCGGATCAGTAATGTCTCTGTTCTCAGTCTTGTTTACATCATTGACACCCTCTGTCTCATCCTAGTTAGCCCCATACTCCTTATTGCATTCTGCCTTGCTCGTTGTTAGCTTCGTAGGCTAGCCAACGTCTGTAGTGTGTGATAGCCAGGAAATGATGAAGGTTGAAAAAGCAGCGCAATTAAAGAAATAGGTTGATTGGCTGAAATAGGCACGCAGTGAGAAGAAAAAATGTTGATCATGTCACCAAATAGATTAAAACTAACATAACAAGCCTGGTTAAAAAATGTAACACATCTGTCTCTGAGACAATATATATATATATATATATGATCTCAAATCAAATTTTATTTGTGTATGTGATAAATATAATTTGATTTTATTTATTTATATATTATATATTTATATATACTCATTATCTGTATGAAAGACACGCGTCAAAGAATCAAGCTCTTCCATTCAAACCTCTCCACCACAATGGGCGAGACCAAAGAGCTGTTAAAAAGTGTCAGGGAAAAGATTTTAGACCTGCACATGGCTGGAATGGGCTACAAGACTATCAGCAATAAGCTTGGCGAGAAAGAGACCGCTGTTGACATTATAATTAAAAAATGGAAGAAATACAAGATAAGTCATTCGCCCTTGCTCTGGAGCTCCAGGCAAAATCTCACCTCATGGGGTAAAGATGATTTTGAGAAAGGTGAGGGATCAGCCCTGAATTACACGAGGAGTGTGTTAATGATCTTAATGAGTGAGCTGTGACCACTGTCACCAAGAAAACCATTGTTAACACACCAAGGTCTCTCTGCTTAAGAATGCACTTGAACAGGCCCGTCTGAAGTTTGCCAGTGAACACCTGAATGATTTAATGAAGGCTTGGGAGAATGTGATATGGTCAGATGAGACCAAAATTGAGCTCTTTGGCATCAACTCGAACGGGGCCATGCACTGTAGAATCTTGGATGAGAACTTTCTGGCCTCAGCCAGAACAGTGAAGATGGGTCGTGGATGTGTCTTCCAGCATGACAATGACCCAAAACATAGAACCAAGGCAACAATCTGATGTTCTTCTAGTCCATTCACAGACTTGTGCAGGTCTACAATCTTGTCCCTGATGTTCTTTAACAGCACTTCGGTCTTGCCCATGGTGGTGGAGAGATTTAAATGGAAGAGGTCGATTCTTTGACTGGTGTCTTTCATAAACATAATGAGTTGATATTAGGAGAACTTTCCTAAAGGTACAGGACTAATTTGTATCTGTGGGAGTCAGAATTCTTGCTAATTTGGTACGGGATCAAATACTTATTTCACTCAATTAAATACAAATTAATTTATAACCTTTCTTTAATGTTTTTTTTTTTAAATGATTTTTTTATATTCTGTCTCTCTCTGTTAAAATAAACCTACCAAAAAATTCTAGACTGTTAATTTCTTTGTAAGGGGAGTAATAATGTAATATTTATTTTTCCCACTGTAAGTACAGTATTTGTACTTCATTACTTTCCATCTCTGATTATATTACCTATGCTGAATGCTGATAATTTTTATGGTCTCTCTTTAGAGCTAGACCTTTTTAGCTAGGTTCTGTTGTCAAGTCAAGTCAAGTCAAGTTTATTTGTATAGCGCTTTTCACAACAGACATTGTCTCAAAGCAGCTTTACAGAAATCAACAGTCAAGGTGAATGGTGTGCATTTATCCCTGATGAGCAAGCCGTGGCGACTGTGGCAAGGAAAAACTCCCTGTTGTGTTGTTAGTTTTTGCTGATATTAACCTTTTAATGTCCATTTAGCTGCAAAAGCAATGGTGGAACAAGTACACAACATGCTAACTCAACTACTGTTACTGCCGTCATAATTCATTTCTCAAGGATAATAAGAAAGAAAATCTACTTGAGTGCTTTACAAATGCTGTTTATAAATGTACATATCTATATTTGACAAAGGGGGTAGGGGTAGGGGTTTTGCAACATTCATAGGCTAGCTAGTTCATGTTTATTCATACATGTTACTAGCGACAGTACATAATTAACTATCCACGATATAATTACTACTGAATAAGTGACATCTTAGGTTTATTACAAAGATTTCATACTGTAGAACATTAGAAGATCTGGCTTGTCTTGCTTGCTCAGTGACTAAATGGCATATACGTGTATACTTTTCCCCATTTCAGATGTTCAGTTGTGAAAGGAAGATATCTTCACACATTATTTTGTCTCCTAAAATTTGCATATAGTAATTATGTTGTTTACTTTGAAGCATTTATACAAATTATAGTTGATCATTTGGACCAGGGACCCTCATCTGTCTCTCTGTCTCACACATTGCTGCTGATGCTGACTAAACATTTGGCACCAAAAATGCTGTTTTATTCTTTATTGGCTATTGCAGATATTGTCTTTTAATTGAATTACAGCCTTCTGGGGATAAATGTGTTTTTTTTCTTTTTATTCGAATTTTTTTCTTTTACAATGCAAAGGTGATTATAAAATAGCAAACTTTAATATTTCTTTTAAACATTCAAGTTAACGGTCTATGACTTAATTACCCTCAAATAGTATTGTTACAGTGAACCATATTCTCAAGGATTGAGACTTTTTACCCCTGCAAATGAGTACTAAATCTAATATACTATACAATAAACCAGCAGTAATAACATTATTATGAAATATGAGTAAAATGAGTGTAAAATGGACGCATTAGCTTCCCCAACAGTCCACCAGATGGACTCAGTGTATAAGACACAGAGAAAGCATTCGTCTTCTAAACACAAGAGCGCTACACCATTGAATGATTTCTTTTTTGCACACTCTTTACGTTTCTCCATACAGCCAGGCCCTGTGTTTCTCACTGTCAAGCACCACTGTGTGCTTGCTCTTGTGGAATATATTTCAAAAGAAAAAAAAAAGCACACTCAAAGCTAGAGTAAGGCATGTATACAACCCTTAACCTTTTGTGCCTGAAGTCAGCACAGCCTGTGAAAGCACTGCTCAGCAGTGCACATATTATTTGTTCAGCTGGAATTAGATCTTGAACTCATGTTTCATATCCATGGGACATGTGGGGGTTTAAAAGTGTAAAATTACAGGATTAGAGTTTCCCCCAGGCTACAACGTATAGAACTAATTGGATGCATTAACGTTTTTTAGTGCAAAACAAGAAACATGGAGATTTTGCTCTTACTGAGTTACCATGTGTAAATAGTATAGCTAATGCTGTATAATTACACGTCTGTGCATTTCCTTAATATATATATTTCCTCTCACTTTTACTGAAAATCTTTGTCTAGATTGTCACAGCAAATATTAGGTTTAATCCTGATTATATTCAAGTTTATATATTAATCCAGCGTTATGAAACAGGATTAGGATTCATCACGATTTCCTTTGGGATCTTATTCATTCTTCGTTTTAGTTATGTAGTAAATTTTGATCCACTTTATAACAAGGAGTCATAAAAGTCAGGAAATAATAAAAGTAAAACTAGCCAATACTTAATTTTGCATTTATTTATTTACAACCTACTCCTTTCAACCTTATTCTTTATGCAAATTCTCAGCTGTTCACATTTCCACCCCCCTTAATTATAATTACTAAATACTATATACAGAATGACAGAGTATATTAACAATGGAGAACTAACAATACTAACAATGGAAAAGAATAATGGAAGTAGACCTTGTTGCTGTGTTTAAGCTGGAGAATTCATCATGGTGAAAATTCATATTACATCATTTATTGCATTGTGAAGATTTGAAAACAAATGTATGGCTTCTGACTTGCTCTTAGTCCAGTGGTGAGAGGGCGGGATCTGAAAATCTTTTTAATATTGTAATAGCCCCAAAACATCTATGTTCACTAATCAGCATTTAGTCGAAGGGTACAAATAATGACAAATATTAGTTTGCAATTGACTGCATAAGTATTTACCCCCATTGCTGTGAAGGACCTTAGAACACCAGTCTGCATCAGGGCTTCAGGATATGTGTTTGACACGAGTACTCTCGATTGTGTTTCAATTTGGTGCAACTCATCATACATATATTTTTTAATACAATCCTTTTTGTTTTTGTAGTGTGTTGATGTAACAGCCCTCACATGTCTAAAACACCTCTAAGTCCTTTTCTGAACAATGAAAAACAGTGCGTAGGTGTCATAGTTGTCCCCTAGAGGGTACTGTGTAGCTTTGATGGTGCACTGAGGTTGAGCAGTTGGAGAGATTCTTATTACTCACTAATGCATTAGTCAGACACACTTGGACACCTCTAAACACTCTACACACTGTATTCACTTGACCATTTAACACTCTCCAGTAGACTCAAATTACGGCTCAGTGTAGCTGGAGTCTTCCTAACACTGATGTGATGTTATACAGGGAATAAAAACAACTGGATGGATAATGTCCTGTCACTTAAACACCTGACCTGAACATCCTGAGTGTTCTGAGTCAATTTCCCTTGAACCTGTGAGTAAATCAACAAAAGCCCATGGGCCTTGTTTAAGAAGTCATGTCCCACATTTCACATATGTGGTCGAAGTTCCCTCCCTCGTGTCCCTCTCCCATTCTCCTCTGCCTCCTTGGAGCCGAATCCCCTCGACGTGTCGCAGCTGTGCGCAGCAGAGCGAAGTGATGTTCGTTCTTGTCGGATTCCACTTCCCACGTACTTCCGCCTCTTGGACTTCGTCGTTGTCAATTCATCCGCATGGTATTTAATCACTGCTGCTCAGAGGATTGTGCACGGCTCCTCCCAAAACCAGTCAAGCGTTTAATGTCCTGAACAAGCCTCTGACTTATTCCCCATATGCCTGGAACATAGATAGAAACATTTCTCGTTTAGATTATTGTGATCACGAAACTGGATTTGGCTTTTTATTAAAATCATGCAGACTATTTTTTAGGAGATTTACCAGCATGCCTGCATACACTTTCAAAAGTAAAAGATCCAGAAAAGTTTTTTTAAATAGTGACATACTTACTTTTAATAAATAATAAGTCTTAACAAGCTCTTCATTTCCAAAAAAGCACAATTAAAAATGAATTAAAAAGACACTGTATTGGTTTTAGAAGAACGCTAAGTGAGTACAGGTTACTTTACACTAATTAAAATGGTAAAACATCATAAAACACTCCAGATCTTGACCAGAGGCTTAGTCCATTGGGCATCCCTCGGTTTTTGAGATTGAACCTTGAAGACCTGCAATGTTTTGCACATTTCAAGTTACTTAACCTCAGGTAGAACTTGGGTCATAAATTCCTACTGAAATTCAACCCAAGATCTCAAGTTGGACCCAAATCCAGGACACAGGAATAACATTACTGTTTATACTTAGCTTTTTTTTATTTTTATCATTTTCTTTTTCTTCTTTCCATTGCTTTGATATTGTGTGGTGTGAAAGAATCCATACTAATCTATCTATCTATCTATCTATCTATCTATCTATCTATCTATCTATCTATCTATCTATCTATCTATCTATCTATCTATCTATCTATCTATCTATCTATCTATGTGATCTTCAACACTGTTGTAATGAATCTTGTAGATGAGTCATTTTTCATGAATATGTTAGTCTACCTTCACTTTGTGACATAGTTTCTTCCATGACACATATCAACCTGCTGTTAAAGGTCCCAGGATTTAGCCCTTGTGTCAAATCTAAATAAAAAGAGTGATGCAGTAGTGCTTTATTCATTTAATCAGTGCAGATCTCTTGTCATCTTTTTTCTACACTGTTCTCAATCATATTAGTCAGCTTTGAGATTGAGTTCTTCGTGAGTCGGATATCTGCTGGAACGCAGTGCAAAAAATCAGTTGTGTTGCATTCTGAAGCTGTTTCTACACTAAATGTCTCATTAATAGGACGGTGAGAAAACAGTGAAACTTAACCATTGTCCTATATGTCTGAGATCATTGAATCTTTTGTCCTGCCACTGTAACACAACTGTATCTCATTACAGATCACAGATATTTCGTTCCGAAGATATTTAATGTGGTTTGGGGATAAACTTTCCTTTCCTTTAAGTGTGTGTGCATATAATTATGTGAGCATAGTGCCTTGGTGTCTCTGTCTATAAAGAACCCATACCATGCTCTATTCAATTGTACCCATTGACTACTTTTTTGGTCCATTTTCATTCTTACTTCTAGAATTTCTCTTGTGGAAATAGAAAGAGAGATATGGATGTTACAACGGCCCCAGGGCTGCCTGAAGGCAACGTCAGTAGGCCCTAATGCCCCTGGCATTAAGTCAGTGTACCTGGAAATTTAGTGAGGAACCCAGCCGCTCCAGCACATTGCACTTTTGAAGTCCTGACCCGCAGGTTCACAAACCCTCCAGTCATTTGATGGTAGTAAATTCATTACGCCTAGCTGTTTACAGACAAGTGAAATAGCTCGTGTTTATACTCCTTTGCTTTTTTTTGTTTAGCACCTGTGTGAAATTAAGACTGCGTGAGCAAAATTCAAATCGATGCATAACAGTAAGTGAAGGAGACGACTTAATGGAAACGAGGCAGACATTGACGAGGTCGCGCTAAATCACTAGAACGGCAGTGCGCTCATATTTCGTTTGTCAGGTAGCAAACCTGAGTTTCATGCAACATATGTTCTAGCGTCTACAGTAACAGAGTGTTCTGAGGCTTGACTCCTGTCTTTTCAAATGCTTTTTTTACTTTGATACGCAATGCGGGACTTGCAAAATTTTGCCAGATGTTCTAGGTTCATAAGAGAAACCGACCAAGAGCAACAGATGTGCTCGACTGTTCTCTGGCTCCAGCTATTAACCTGCTCTAGGACAACAGTAACATGTGCACCGATCAGAACTTGTGGAGTCCTTTAAAGAAAAAGAAAGAGACATATAAATAAATAAATAAAAATCTTGAAATGGCCAACAGAACATCCATGCTTGGAGAGCTTTCATAAAGGGGCCAGTTGTCATGGCAACCATGTACTGATAGAAATCCAGACAAAGGGATCGCAAGATGCTGGCCAGGACTGACAGAGACAGCACGTGGCCGTGAATGCGCGAGGACAAATGCGCACAAGAAATCGAGATGGAAGTTGTGTGGATTGTGTCAAAAGCTCTTTAGCTTGTTGTGTGTATGTGTGTGTAGTAAAAGGCACAGGTGTGAGGGTTCTGAAACCCAAAAAGATCGAGTAAACACTGTAGACTGAACTAGGATCAGAGTGAAGTAGTGATTTCAGGTTCTCTCCGTCTCTCTCTTTTGCGCTTACATAAAAGCATGGCTGTGGAGGCGGTTTATATAAGAGCTCCAGTGTAATGTTTCATCATGATGCCGCACACTGGCTGACAAATCGCACTCTACCCACCCTGTTCATGAACGATCCATTCTGGTGGTGTCTCTCTCTCTCTCTCTGTCTCTCTTTCTTTTTCTCTCGGCCTCCATAACTCACCGGTTAATTAGCACTTCCATGGTCATTTTCGTGCATTAGCTTGGAGATATGCTCATAGACACACTGAAGCTTGTTCACTATTAGCAAACCTCCAGGTAAAGTGAAGCTCATTCTGAGGAAAACAGATCTCCCTAGCTTCATAAGTCACTATCAGAGCCACAGAGGCAGCCGTTAAAAAACCTGCTAAACCTGAAATGGAAATGCAATGCAAAATATTTCACACTTTCCTTCCAGTTCTTAATTTGCTTGAGATGTCTGGAAGGATTATGCCGTGCATATTTATTGACTTTAATATATTTGTTTAGACAGTGCATTTTAAAACTAGTGTTTGCCTGACAGAAACCCTGGCTGACACGCACACACACACACACACACACACACACACACACACA
>JAAIIK010000099.1:779390-791524 GCA_014706435.1 Silurus glanis
TATTATTAAATATATATATATATATATATATATATATATATATATATATATATATATATATATATATATATAAAATGTGAAATGAAAAACAGAAATCACTTTGCAAGCCAAATGATTTCTCGCACTTGCTTTTGCTGATTAGACATCAGTCTGGGCCATCCATCTGACTCATCGGCCATTTTGCATCTCATCTCTTCGCAGTGTGTTTGCAGCAGCATCAACCCCCAAATGCTAGCTGCTTCTTCTCCATTAAAGAAGGAGGAACAAAGACAGAGAAATAAAAGATGGAATGCTTTAGGCAGTACTACAGCCAAACAAAAAAAACATGACTGAAGTCAAGGGTCACATGACTCAAGGGTCTGTCTTTGTCAGAGGAGACAGATATAAACTTAGCCTCTTTATAAGAAAAAAAAAACATGCCTGTGTACTTTCATACAATTTTTTTTATTAAGCTAATTATTTAGCAACAGTACAACACATACAATCATGCAGTTCCTTTTCAGGAACTCAAGCTGCGTCGAAACGCTTTGGGAATGCCTCGCGTTGTCCACGCTCTGAAACACGCTGTGAAATCCGGCCAATAGGCAAGTTGCAACGTCGCGTAAACCAGGAAGCTACAAAATGGCTGAGCGATGGTAGCGACATTAGCTTCTGATTGTTCAGGTAAGCGCTTTGTGTGTGAATTTGTGCAACCATGGCTAAAAGACAAACAAACTTTCGCATGTGTATCCCTCCTTGCCCCTGTTTCATTATGGGGGACACACACATGAGCTTTGTGTTGTATGTTTGGGAGTAGAGCATGCTCAATCGGCTCTCGAGAGATTGTCCGTGCTATAGCCGTATATCTATACGCACTCTTCGCTCCCGGAGAGCACTCTTTGGGGAGAGTGATCTCCCTCGTGGCTCAGGTCCCGAAGGTCGTGGAGACAGATGAGTACTCTCTGTTGGGCCGAGCTCCCGTTCCCCGAGGAAAGCACTCGCTCCGGCGCTTTCTTCTCCCGCCCGCTCCGCCCAAGGTCGGTGGAACGAGCTACATCGTTCATGGCACATAAACTGCCTGGAGATGATGGCTGTGCTTATAGCACTCAAACACTTCTTCCGAGACCTGAGAGATCGCCACGTGCTGGACTGTATGGACAACACGTAGGTGGTCTCATAGATCAACCGCCAGGGAGGGTCTCCGATCTCCCTAGTTCACCCCTGCCCAGAGTTATCGAAGCTATGGCTGTTTCTAGCATCTGGTCTCTCTACTGAGGTAGATGAGACCATCCTCTATTCGAGAGCTCTCTCCACGAGGAGGTCGTATGCTGCTAGATGGCAGCTGTTTACCACGTTAGACCCAGTCAACTAGGCCCCCGTCCACCCTGAAGGCTATTGTGGTATATTGTACCCCGCCTGCAGGGCAGTCACTGGGAAAACACCCTCTCATGACACGTTTCCTATGTGGCACCCGAAGGCTGAGGCCCAGGATACGACCCAGAGTGCCTCTGTGGGATTTGGCCGTGGTGGCCTTAGGTACCTGTCGGTAAAGACCGCCTTTCTGTTGGCGATATCCTCTCTTAAGAGGGTCAGGGACCTACAGGCTCTGTCCGTGGCCCCGTCTTTCCTGGAGTTTACCCCTGGCATGGCCAGTGCTTTTCTTTACCCTAAACCTGGGTATGTGCCTATGGTGCCTATGGCTCCCTCACGACCTGTCGTTTTGCAGGCATCCTGCCCTCCTCCTTTCCTAGCCCCAGACCAGGAAAAGCAAAATCGACTGTGTCCAGTGCGAGCACTGGATACATATCTCCACAGGACGAGTCTCTGGAGAAAGTTGAAGCAGCTTTTTGTCTGCTATGGCCTGAATAGGAAAGGGTTTCCTGACAATAAGCAGACTCTCAGCAGATAGATAGTGAATGCTATTACCAACTTGTTATGAGTCCTCTGGTCTTCCCACTTCTTTCGGAGTCAAGGCTCATTCAACCCGGAGTATGGCGGCCTCTACGGCCTGGTCCGCGGGGGTTTCCCTACAGGACATATGCAATGTTGCAGGCTGGTCCACCCCTTTGACCTTCGTCAGGTTTAAAGACCTTGACATCAGAGCCACTCCTGGTCCAAGATACTCTCTGCATCCCTGTGGCGCTTACCTTCTCTTTTTCAGAAGCTAATGTCGCTAACATTGCTCAGCCATTTTGTAGCTTCCTGGTTTACGCGACGTCACCTGCCGATGATGTCACAACTTGCCTATTGGCCGGATTTCACACGTGATTCAGAGCGTGGACAACGTGAGGCATTCCCAAAGCGTTTCAATGCAGCGTCTCGTTCCCTCAGGGAACTAGGGTTACATACGTAACCTAGAGATGATACTTCAGTTATCAAATATCTGAATAGAGACAAATGTGATCTCAATAACTTAGCATGGTTGTTGGTTCTGGAGTGTTTCAGAAATTTAAAATAAAAACAAAAAAACCTCCAGTAAGCGGCTGAAATGTTCCCAAAAGGGATTTAATAAAGAATATCCAGAGAGGAAGGGCTTTTTATGAGGTAAATATTAATGCTTTTGCTAGAGATGATGTATGCAGCTGTGGCTGCAGTGAAAGGAGACTTGTTGAATTGTATTCACTGGGTTTCTTGCTTTAGTAATGGCATTCATTCTGACTGTATAAGATTCCTCTCTGTGATGCAGTGCTCTGTTATACTGCGTTTCTCTATAATATTGACTGTTTCTATGGCCGGGGTATCATAATTATCGCATTAAGAGGTGGATTGATTCAGGCAGGATGCCACTGAAGGCCTAGCTGTGAAATGCATGGCCCGCCACTGGTGTATACCTATATATAAAACTTATAAAGAGAAAAAAAAAAACAGTAGCAGGAGTGTGGTCTCTGTCATTGGAGGCAGCTATTTAGGAGAACTTAGGTTTTCTTTTTTTACAGTTCCAGATTAAAGCTGAGAGATGTTTTAGTGCTGACACAGACAGTGGGGTAAAGTGCTTATCTGCCATGGCAGTGACTGAGCCTCAGAGCTTCCTGTGAAGTCGTCAGGCTTTGTCATGGATTATGAATCTTTATGCAAGATTGGATGGCCCAGTATTCAGAAGTACACTACTGATGCGGCAATTTGCATTTCAGAAGCATCTGTTCTTTTCTGTTTTCCCGGCAACAACTTCAGCTAGAGAACTACATTATACTGTTTTGAGCATTGAAATCAAACAGCTGTGTACAAAAACTACTTAGCATGACATATTCATGGAAAGAGGCTTCATACATACAGTCCTTAAGGTCCCCCGCGATGACAATTTGATTCGCATCTGTTACTTTTGTATACTGGACTTAAAAACGCACCAGTGATTATGAGTTTAAATTATACAATGTCAGCTTTAATTTAGGAGTTAAATACATGTAGGGTGGAATTAGATAAACTTCATGTAAAATGATAAGCTTGTCTTGGCTCTTTAAATTTTAATAGCCACTTGCTGTGGATAATTTCATACTGTCGCTACAACAGCACCTGACATTGTGGCAAATTTTATGAGGATTTGGTGAAGAAATTATCCAACACAGTAACAACGGTAATGAGAGCTTGTATAGATGCAGGGTTCCGTGGTCAGTCGCTAGCTTCAAAAATGAGGAAACCATAATGAATGAAAATTCGGTGCCACCCAGATGAGAATAGGTTCCCTTTGGAGTCTGGTTCCGCTCAAGGTTTCTTCCTTAATGCTATCTCAGGGAGGTCTTCCTTGTCACTATCACTACTGGCTCGATCATCATCGAAAAAACTTATAGGGACTAATTTATGCATTTTAATTATTATTTGTAGTCTATTTATTTCTTTAAAGATGCTTTGTGAAATAATTGGGTTCAATATATAATTTAAGTAAATCTTACCTAAAATTAGATGATGTCATTGGGCTGGATATTAGATTGCTTTAAGCAGACATTTTGAACTATTAAACTATATGAACTATTGTTAAAAAAAACCCAATAAAAATCTCACAAATTCTCTCGAATTTAAAACATTTAAACATCACTAAAAGAGATGGATATAATAAACAACTGCTTATGTCTTATAAAAATGCATGCCTATAATCCATAACTGCAGTAACTCGTGCCTCTAGGGTAACTATTTAAAAAAAAGCAAAAAACAAACTGAAACAAGACACACAATAGAATTGTGGGCTGATTGTAATGATCTGATTTACATTTTATTAATGTAGAATACAGCAATTAGTTTTCAGTCTGTGCAAACAAAGACACATTTGACTGTCGCTTACAATCTTATCAGTACAATTCAGATACAGAAAGCATGAAAGCAAATATGACATTTTTCCTGTTATGGCACTGTACTAAATAAAGTGCAGTAAATAAATTATTTTCTTGGTTCACAATGCTTGTTTTGTCAATGTAGACAAACAAGTGGTGCATTTTACCTGAAAATAGGCATTTGTTCATTAATCTTTTAGTAAGTGCTTTATCCTGTCAGGAGGGTGGGGGATCTGGAGACTATCCCAGGAACACTGGGCTCAAGGTGAGAATACATTCAGGATGCATTTTCATTTTCAATTCAATTCAATTATTTTTTATTTGCATAGTGCTTTTAACAATTGTCTTAAAACAACTTTTCAGAAATAAATTGGTTATAATGTTGTATTAAATTTTAGTGCCTATACGTTTGTTCCTTATATTTTTTAATGTTTATTCCTAATGAGCGAGCCAGTGGCGACTGTGGCAAGGAAAAACTCCCTGGGATGGCATGAGGAAGAAACCTTAAATGCAACCCAGACAGGCCACTTTTTCTATACATTTATGTCAAAAGCATACGCGTTTAACCTAGGAACAATTTTCTTAAGTATACAATTGAGGTTTAAGGGCCTTGTTCCTGGGCACAGGGGCAGCAGTTTGTCAGAGACAAGATTTACACTCACAACCTTCCAATCAGTCCAACTATAAAGAAGCGTTACCGTTTAAAAGTTCTGATAGTTCTTAAAAACTGGTGACTCCGGTTAGAGAGTAAGGGCTTGGAGGGTTTTAGCTATACAAGTCCCTCTAGTGGTGAAGCATGGAAATACAATTGAAGGGAAAGGCTTTATTACACCAACATCTAACTGAGCAACCACTTCCATATATTGTACATTCTTTGCAACCAATCTTTAAAAATTTCTGTAACTCATACACATCATGGAACACTGTGTACCATTTCTGAATAAATCTCTACGAGGCTGATGATGTGGCCATTTCCTATACTTGCTTGTTTGCTTCAAAGTTCTTGTCAGTAAGTGAAAGGCATGCTTATTGGGGGGTATACTTCACTTGGCACACCAAAAACACTTTTTATTTTTTTTGGTCCTAAAGAGCTCTGGAGCTGCTTTAGTGGTGCATCACATTGAATTGTTTACCTTAATTTTTGATCACGCTTACAGAAAATAAATATGTGAAGAAATGATGCCTTTAACCCCAGAAGACTATAAGCCAATAGGAAAATTACTCTACACTTAGGTGCCAAATGTTTATTGAGCAGCAGCAATGTCTGAGAAAGAGACGCCTGACTGAGCATCCCTGACCAAATTGATCAGGTTCCTTCACATCTAAATGCTCTAAATAGAAAAGTCTGAAAATAATCTGCATTTCTTAAGAGAATGATGATACAATATTTCAGTGCTAAACATCTATACAGTACAGTGCCATGTACATTAGCACAGTAGCTAGCTGAGTGAGCAAAACTAGCTAACCTGATTTACATAGGGATAGACTTATATGCACTGAACTTATAGGTAAAAAAAAAAAAGGTAGAAAAAATATTCTGGAAATGCCAAAGGATGTGTTTTCATGGAGCTTGCAAGCTGAAAAAGGATGTGAGAATATAATATATAATATATTCACATTGCATTACATAAATGTCTTTTATTCAGTGGTGTATTTAATCGAAGATGCTAGGGGTTCTATTTGTCCTTTACACATTAAAAAATTGTGATAAAACACTGAAAAAAAATAATTACTTCTAAACAAAAAATAGAATTCCTAGTGAAAAGTAGATGCTTTGAGAGTGGTTCAGAGGAGTCAAACCAGAAGCTATGAAATGAAAGTGCACCTACATTTATGTTACATGGAAATATCTGATCTCCCCTTAAGCACAAACTGGCTGTTAGCTGTTAATATGTGTTAGCTAATGTTGGATTTGCCTAACTAGACAAAGAATACACAAGTATATTACACACCGAGTGTTTAACTTTACTGTAGACACAGCTATTTGAGAATAACAAAACTGTTTCGCGTGTTTGCCTACACTGAAAATGTACTTTTTACTGGGAAATCAAAACATGTACAAATGAATAGCATAAATAAAAATTCAATGAAAAAAAAAAAAAGATATATACAACTCACAAAATGATTCATAATGTGTACATTTATCAACTGAATATACTTGTTTTGTAAAATCCATAATGTTTGCCTCCTTCATTCAATCTTTAAATAACACATTGCATTGTATTGAAATGTCATGTTTTGCACTTTCCTTTTTAAATGCAAAGTGAAATGTAGTGAAAAATATGAAAAATATGGTGCATTAATGATATGTTGTTTTACCATCTGAGTGGCCAGGGGCGATAGGGGTTTACCTCAAGGGCAAAAATGTTAACTTTAGGTAATTGAGTTGTAAAGCATAATGCATGCAGATATAATATGACTTTGATTCTAAATAGTATTACAAGCTGTTTTGTAGTGAATAGGTTCAGGACTGGTAGCTGGAATTGAGTAAAATCTACAGCACCAATCATTCTTTGAAATCCAAGTCAATATCACTTCAGCCTGGGACGAATAAGCTGTCAACCAATGATCAGTAATTACTCTAGAAGTGTAGCCTAGGCTGTATGTTTTATCAGTTGAAGAGCGTGGACATTTTATGGCTTACCAAGCAGAACATTTACTGAGATGCTCAACATAAATATCTTCTTAAGAGTAAGGAACAAAGAGAGCAGTAGTGATGAGTGAAATTTGCAATATCACCACCTAAAAACTGGCAAGATGCAATACTCCCTCTGAGGAAACTGTGTATCTTGGATATGAAAATAATCAGGGAAAGCAGAAGTACTATACAATTTAGGCAATCTCAATTTACACGCCTACCTCGGTGAGCTTTCAAGGAAGTACAAGTATACAGGGAATTTGTCTTGGTGCTGTATTCGCACAACAATAAATGCACAATATCAGCTGCAGCTCGTGGCCATCGATTTCGGTGAGGCAGGCTGACACTAATAACGACATAGCCTCGAACAAAAATAAAGCCAAAGCCTATAACGCTTAAAAAAAAATGTTATAGACCACTTGTGAATTTTAGAATAACCACATAATACTATATTGATTCTGCATAAAATCCAGTAGTTTTGTTTCAGTGGTTGCGTACTTGATACAGTGTGTTTCCTGTGCATGGACGTTTACATTACACAATGCTTCTGCAAAGATACTAGCTTTGTGGGTGAGCACACACACACACACACACACACACACACACACACACACACACACAAACAACACCTTCTTTATAAAACGTTTATTATTAAAGGACAGTGCCTATTCCATATCCACATTAATGCTGTGTACTGGTCGATGCTGCCCTGACACTGTGCTGTTGTTTATATCGTACTGTGCTTTATATTATACTGTGCTTCATTAGATTACATTTTTGACTAGAAGCAAGAGTTTCTGGCGAAATTACATGTTAGACAAAGTACATTCGCAGCTGCACATGTAATGAGGTTTCAGTAATGCAAATAATGTTTTACCATAATTCTCTTGTAATGAGTACTGTGTTTAATTCACTATCGCATCCTTGATGCATACTGTAAGTAGTTTGTTTGCATGTGTATGTGTGGTGTATATCCAAAACATAACAACTAAGCCGACGGGCATCTCAAGATGCAGAGAAACTTGGGACACAATAAATTTCACTTCACAGTTGTTTGTCATAGAAAATTCAAGTCATAAAAACGAAGACAGTTAGTGTGGGAATTTTATACGACGTTCGATGATTTTCAGTATTTTAATATTTCTTTGTAAACAAAGATATATGTGGCAAGCTTTAGCTTTTGCTGTCCCCAGTATTGGTTTTGAAAGTTTGTTTCATTAAATTCTTATTTCGACTGCTGTTATTACTTTGAATCGAGTGACAAAGAAAGATCAATGGCGCTTTAACGTCAGAGGTTGTTACATATAATTGCGCTGCATATGGCTGTTAAATGCAAGTGTCCTTGTTGAAGAAGATTATAGCGTAGGGAGTCATTAGGGTTGTACTGCTCAGACTTACTCTAAAAGGGGAATCACTGGTAGACAGGGTGGCCCATGTCAGAGGAGTTTGTTAAAAACTCGTTTCATGGCACCACTATAGTTGAATATAACAGAAAACAAGTTTAATTTTTAAAGGATGGTTAGATTAAGAGCTGCTTACTAGGTGTTTTCTCGAATTTAACCCAAACTATAGCAGGTTAACTGTGTAGTATAAGTTGCAGTGGTGAAAGCAAACCACTCACGTAAGCCAGAAAATCCAGGGAAAGATCAAAGTAAGCTCAAAGATAACTCTTGAGCCAGGCCTCAGGGGAATAGAACTCTACCGAGGTTGGTATTTTTTCTATTCTGACACACTAAAGTGAGCCTGTGACTGCCCTGGCATTTAGCTGGTTAATCAAATCAGAAGTGTTAAATAAAGAAGAACAGTAAACTCTGCAGTAAAGTGGACATCAAGGCTCTATTCATTCTCACACTCTGGTAAAGGTTAAACCGTCTGGTCTTCTGTTCTTTTCAAGCATAATGACATAATGTTATGCAAACTTTGTGTCATTGCAGTCCTCTTTGTTCTTCTGGTGACTTTGACTAATTACTAGACTTGCTGTAAAGTGGTCCCCTCTGTCAAACACCAAACTTATGGTTACATACATCTGATTATAATGCCTTAATAAATTCAGAACTATTCTGTACTTGTCGTTTTGGTTGATCCTGAACTCATTAAGTTTGGATTTCCCTGATTTAAACCTGTTTGCTTGTTTCATGACTTTTGATCATTTCTAGTCCCTCCTGTTTTTGGTTGTCTTGTATTTCTGCTTCTACCAATTGCCTTTTACTTTTATCTCTTTGTCTCAGAAGTCCACTGAGGCCAGTCGAAATGAAGTTTTATCCAATCAAACTATGCAAATATTCGGTTAATTAGTGCATCCAACACGCTTATTGCAGAACGAAAGTAATGTGAGTTATTTGTAAACAAAGAAGTTCAAGTTCGATTTTATTATAAGGTTAAACATAGTAACGGAAACGGATGATTCTTTTTTCCTTTCGGTTTAATAAGGTCAGACTGTCTAAACTAACCTGACCTATTTGCTAAACTGACAGGACTCATAAGCTTCTTGTTGTTGTGGTAACAAAGACACTAATGCCGTGTCTGCGTTTTTAATCAGGTGCATACATTTTACTTTGAGTATATGTAATGTTACATGACTAAAATATTTGCATGGGAACACTGGCACTTTTGTGGTGCCTGTTTTTGAAAGACAACATCAAACAGCTCCATATGCAAATAGCCCACATAGAATAAAGTCAAGCCCTTCTGTTAGCGCTCATAAACATGAGCTAATGACAGACAGCTGGCCAACAAATAACAAAAGCATTTGTTGGTGGTTGAATTGTGTTTAAACGCTGTATACTTAAACTTTATACTATATAGAACTGGTTTATATGCAATTTTTTAGCCTTATAAGATATTCTACTTGCACGAAATAAAACTGTCCCCCATAGGAAAAGTGAAGAATCCATACAGGTGCTAGATTTAACCTTTTTTTTTTTTTTAATTAATTAATTTATGGACTGAGGTTCAAAACAGTGTGTTTCTGTAAGGTTCATCCTGCACTCTAATTAAGACAGGTTAAATCTAGGGTTAATTTGTTTGACCCTTAGAAGGAAGTGTTTCATGAATTAAAAGCCAAATATAACGCCTTCAGGAAGCTCCACATGCTATGCAAAGAATCGTTGAGGAATCTTTTCTTGCCAGGTCCAGTTTCGAGATCCTTCACAAAAAGATCATAAGGAGCACATAAAGGATTATGACTTACTTAATGATAAAAAAAAAAAGCTCTTCTCTGGTTATTACCAGATTGATCCGGAGTACTATCATTCACATTTACACGTCTTTTGGAAAGCACTGCGACAGACATTGATAAATAAGCATGGAGATCCTTCTTCCCAGCAGCTTACAGCTGTGACACTGAATGATGGCTCTAATCATTGGGTTTATTTCTGTGGTCTTTTATGGAAGGCACTGAGAACAAGAGCGTAGGGTGACAGCAAGCCAAAGATCAGTCACAAAGGACATTAAAAAAAACTATACAAAACAACAAAAAAAAAAAAAAACATCAGTCACAAAACTTGCACAAAAAGATTCATCAACTTCATATTTCTAAGGGGTGGTCTTCCCACACACTAATTATACATCGTATTTTAACAAAGCACTAGCACAACGGACTTTCATTTGGATTGATTGGCAAAAATCGACGGAAGGAAGCGTAGGAAGAGTTCTCTTTTATCTTATAGGTAAAACATGACAAGAAATGAATGCCGGCTGAACCGCTTCGGCTATTGTACATCATTGATTTTAATCTTGATTGTTCAAGCTATTACAGTATGTTCTTTTATTTCTGGATTTTGGAAAGCGAGCACACTATATATGTAGCGACTCATAACTAATGATTGCGATGGGGATGGATATTAAATAACAAAACATCCTTAAAAAAAAAGTTGTGTTGCCAGCATACTTGACTTGCTATTAGCTATTTAATTATCTAATAAACTTTTTGAAAGCCATGAAAATCATGAAAAACCAACAATGTACGCCAGTTTTCAGTAAAAAAAATAAATGGTTCAAAAGCTGGCGAGCCTAACAAAAAGCAACATTACAATTCTCTTGGTTGATCATACTATGCTGTCAGGTGGAAGAACGTGCAGTAAACGATGTTTAATGAAGTAACACAGGGCAAAAGCAGAAAACGGCAAACCAGAGTATAGGACCAGGTTTAGTAAATCCTGGTAAAGTCCAGGAGCAGACAGCAGCTCAAAGAGCTAAACAGAGTCCCGTAACTATGAAACCAAGCTTCTACACGTAGTGAAGGTAGCTTGGGTAGTCCAGCAGTGTTCGTCAGCCTAAACTGTAGAACGGACAATGTACTTGGTGGGGAACGAAGGTTCTATAGCCTGGAGGCTGATGAGCTCCAGGTGTAGATGATTAGTACGTAGGAGAGCTGCTTGGAGTGATAGGTGGGTTCTGTGAAGGTGTGGCTGGTAAAAATGTATTTATTTTAATACAAACTGGCTTGTAATGAATTTTTTTTTGCATAATGTCATTCATAATATCAATTGGGTAACATCTTGAAAGGAAGCTAAGCAGCAGCACCATTCCATTGGTTATATGGTACACATTTTGTATAATACTACACGTAAGCTTGGCTGTAACATGGACATTAGATTTATATCAGCGCACTCACTTTAATATGTTACCGTTTCTATAGTAACTGCTCAGGCACATGAACTTGTACGGTCGACTCTCACCATAATCTAAGATTAACAATAAGCGGATTAAAAATGTGTTTAAGAAAGTTAATACTATAATAATTCACATGGTGATACTTATTTAATATTTATTCAACTCTCTGTTGTAAGCACCTTTTAATAATATATTCAGATTTGGAAAATACTTGAGGACAGAAGAGTTTATGCTTTCTGGTTTCTTAGTTTTGATTACACTGCGTAAAAAAAAGGATCTGATTTTCGCATTTACTTATAATTGTTTTGAGAGCAGATGCCTTATAATCATTAGGAAATCCTTCACTAGTTACACAGCTGGCACATAGCACGTTTATGAACAGATGAGACATATATGGCCCTGAATTTCTTTGAGGACAGTAAGGTATCCGAGGAAAGAAAAAAGAACCTAGCTTATACTACATTTTTATTACAGTACTTCAAATTATGTTTTACACATGAAAATGACATTGAAGGCTTTAAACTACAGTGCATATTAACTTTGCTTATACATGTCTCTCAGGTTTTGATTTCTTCCCGTTACCTCCATACTCCACACATTCGAATCAAAAGAAATGAAACATAAAAAAAAAAAAAAAAAAA
>JAAIIK010000099.1:791924-836679 GCA_014706435.1 Silurus glanis
ATATATAAAAAAGCATCTTTGAGAGCAATTACAGCCTCAAGTCTTTTTGGGTATGATGTGAGGCCTTCTATAGCGAAGTGTGTACAACTTTAATCAAGTTGTAGCAACATCTCAGCAAAGATAATGTGAATTGGCAGGCACCTGAGCTAATTTTCAAGTGTCTAAACCCTTATGTACATGTTCAGCTTTTTTATTGAAAAATATTTACAGATATTTCTAGATTTTAGAATATATATATATATATATAGTTCTTCTTGTCTGTGCCAAGTCTCTACAAATAATGAAACTGTTGTTGTTCAAGTGGTGACACGAAAAACCATCAAGCTATTAAACATTTCATGTCTGTTTTTAATTTTGAAACATGTTTACATTTTAATATGAATTTTATTACATCTTAAACATCAGTAATATACATGTAGTAAGCAGTGCTGGAGCCCAGGGACTCCCTAAACGACACACAAGCTCCCTTTAAAGTGTCAGAGAAACTGATCATTTATCATCCGCTTTCTTATTTAGATTTATTCTTATTCGGAATGTCGGAAGCTCCCAACAGCCATCTCGTCTGTATCTTTGTTTCGGTTCACTCGCAACGTCGCACAGAGGATGCTATCCTGAGCAGAATGTAAAACAAAGCCCGACATGATGCTGTGAGTTGTTTTTGTGAAGCGTAATCAGTCTATCTAATCAGATTCGTGACAAAGCGGAGGCAAACGCTGCTGCTAGACACTCTCATCCCAACTCTTTGGTTTTAGGCCTACATGTGATTGTGTGATAACAGTGTTTGATCAGATTAGTGAAGCTGAACTCATTTTGTGAGGTGTGTCAACTGACAATAGGACAGTGTGATTATAAGAATGTCTGATAGTATAGTAAAGATAATATGCAGAATATATGTGCTGTGTTTGCTAGTTTCATATAGTCACTTGGATGCTTTAAAAGTAAATTTCACGTCAATTTACAGTTACAATTTATACCTAGTCTTATATGTTTTTTGAGACACATGTATGGTACATTCATTACTATGCAACAAACTATGTAAAAGGTAAAAACACACAAGAATTGGACAGTAAATGACAGTAAGAAGTTGAAGACAGATGAGTCAAATTTGACATGGCTACCATCCCATACTTCAACATTATAAATCCGTCTGGATTGCAGCTCATTGGAACCGACTGGAACATACAACAAGACAATGAGCCGAAGCGTACATTCAAGCCCTGTAAGAGTTATTTAGAGAGCAAACAGTCAAATAAACAAATAACAGTCTAAATCATATTGAACTGCTTTGGGATAAACTGGATCTCAAGGCCAGAACGAAATATCTAACTAGTGAAGAACATCTTTGGCTTGTTTTACAAGAGGAACAGCAAAGTATTTTAGCTGAATGTTTGGAGAAATTATCTGTTCAGATACCAAGAGTCTGCAAAGCTGTTATTTATTTAAAGGGAGGATTTTTCTACGAAAGTAATATCTGTACATATATATAAATATATATATAAAAGTCAAATTTTGTTACTTAGTTTGTTGCATAGAAACAAAAGGAACATGCATGTGTCACTCATAAAATATAAAGGAGTAGGTGTTTGTAAACTTTTGACAGGTACTGTATGTATTTATGTTGCATTTATCTTACATTATAAATGAACAGATCTGGTCATATTTAAAAGAAACACTGTGAATTGTAACACTGAAACATAATGTAAAAATATTAGAGTAAAGACTGCAACTAAACAGCTTTTACAACAAGTAATTAACACTATCACTACCAAAAATCATATATAAGAAAGTCAAAACATAGTCAACTGTATATAATATTTATTTTTTATAAGATTATAAATAAAATCTAATATTATTATTACTGTTTTTGAGTGCTTTTACACATTTGAAGATTTTGATTTGCTGATACGTTTCTTCGTTCTTTCTAAAATAAATTATATGTTTTCTTAGATTTTATTGGCATATATCATACATTCAATTGAATTCTTTTATATATTTTTGGTTATTAGGCCCCCTTTGATTTCAATATGTTGTCATTTTAGCTCAAAAAGTAGCCCAATGTGTAGAACCCAGGTATAAATACGTACACCATATAATTCAGTAACATAACTTACATAAGGTAAATGTTTTCTGTAGGTGTTTATAAGTCTCACATATTTTGGAGAATTTTAGGGACAATCTTCTTTACAACATTGAGTTGATTAATGTTGCACAGCTTGAATGCTATAAGAAAATTTGATTATATAAAGCTTCAGATCAGTTAAAATTTTCTAAAAGTAGATCTAATAGTCTAATCAATTTTCGATGTATAGTAATCTGTAATCATATAATAGGAAGGACTAGATTAAACTTACTATACAGTATATTCATGATATTTTTCTCTTCGTAATATATGTGTATTTTTTTTTTTATCAGTCTATGATTAATGATGGTGCTGATGTTGATATGGCAATATATAGCCAGCACTTAACAGCTCAGTTTGTTAAAGTGCTACATAATTCCTATTAATCCTTAAACTTAAATAATTGTTTAATGCTTGGTTAGGGCATTGCAATATTCTGATATTACTGTGAATATCAACAAACTGATTTTTCTAAACCATATTGACTGGACATTAGACAAACTATAGTATAATTGCATTTGCAGTGTTTGCAGCATTAATACTCTGGCCTTTGTCCTAGATCTGTAATTGTGACAATAGTGCACATGCTTATGCTATGTGTTTTGACTCTAGATTATAAAGATAAATTTGCCTTGAGTAGACTTGCCTACTAGCTACTAATGAACTGAATGGCTCTAAATAACAAAAAAGAGACAACAACGTCCAAAAACCTCGGCAGAAACCAGCGATGGTAGTTTTACTGCATTCACGTATCAGAAAAATCATTCTGCTTCTTCATGAAAACAATTGCAAATGCTATATTTCACCAATTATGGCGTTTTCATTCAAATACACAGCATAAAAAGTAGTGTTCAACCTGCTTCTCTTCTACTTAGCCCCTTTTTGTCAACCTGTCACACATGTTCTCCAGGACCGCACCAGAATCATCTAACTCTTCCCGCTCTGAACCGCTACCATTCAAGCGTGAACTCGGGAAATGTATCTTATTGAAGTGATTTCTCCTGTCATGTCTTCCATATGGTTTACATATTCTAGATAAATCACTCTGACAACCAAACAGTGCCTAGGGCAAGACATGTTGACTCCTGCTGAAAATAACACTTACAACTCCTCATCACAAAAAACAGTAGAGCCATATGTTGGGTGTTTAAAAATGTAAGACAAATGAAGAATTAATGGCCAGCATCTATCTCGGAGCTCCTGTGAGAGAAATGAATGGACGTCGGGATGAAAAAACAGAGGCGTGATGCTAAAATCACCTGTCACGGTGGATCGCTTCTGGGGAGAGAGAAATGAGATACCCAAGACATAACATAATCGGATTATCTATGGTGTGAATCATAGGCTTTATTAGGCACGTAATGTTAAAGGAAGCCATCGACTGTTATCTGTCAAATAGAATATGGCAGGGATCACCGAATTCTGATGGCTGTTGCATAATATTTTATATTTTACCCAGAACGAAACTGATTGCTGGGGAATGGAATCATGCCTGGAACTCGTTTGCAATACCAGTGATCACTGAGAAAGAGAGAGTGTGCATACATGTAATAAATATTTTGTCGATGACATGATTTCCCAGGAATGGCATACTTCTTTTCGAGGAACTTGATCGTTTGAAAAAAAGTGTACTTGGGATTACTTTGCCTACCTGTGAATCGAGTTATAAGAATAGTTATGCTCGTTAATGCAATTACAATGCAAATACAATTGATTTTTACTAAATTGTACACATTTTTAAGAAAACAGCAAAAACTGTGCTCCGTTTAAAAGAAGATGCAGTTTCAAACAGCATTGCAATGATGTGATGAAACCAGCTGATGAAATATCTGTGGAATAATGCTCTGTATTGCACGAGCGTACAATTCCGTTTTCTCGTGCAAACTGTAAATAGTATTGTTCGTATAGTTTGTCATTGTTTTTATATTTAACAGTATATTTGTATAATATATTGCTATGTCAATTTTGTTAAGCTTATACCCCTCAACTTTATATAATACCTTTTAAATAAGTATTTACATACAAAAAAAGGTCTGTAGTTCCGAGATGCTTTTCTGACCAGCACGGTTGTAAAGTGTTGATCTGTTCATCCTGTCAGCTTATTTACCAGCTAATCTAGCCATTCTGCTACATCAACAAGACCTTTCTCTTTGCAGCTCTGTTGCTTACTGGATGTTTTTTGTTTTTCGCACCATTCTGTGTATTTTTAAAGAAACAGATAATTTTAGGAGAAAAACTTTGTGTAACACAAACAACAATACCTCTATAAATATCACTGAGATCACTTTTTACCCCATTCTGATGTTTTTTTTCAATAAATGAAGCACTTTATCTGTATCTTCATGATTTTATGCATTGGTCTGCAGCCATATGACAGACTGACTGGTTTATTACATACAGTAAATATCCAGTTGTTAAGGTTTTTCTAATAAGTAGATAAGTAGTGCGTGTGCAGAGAGGTGGTGGCCCAGTGGATAAGATGCTGGACTTGGGTTGAAAGGTCATGCGTTCAAATCCTAGCACCACTAAGATTCCACTGCTGGGCCCTTTAAAAAGGTCCTGAACCTTCAATTGCTTAGCTGTATAACTGTAAGTTGCTTTGGATAAGGACGTCTGCCAAATGCCGAGGGGAGTGGTGGCTCCAGTGGTTAAGGCGCTGGATTACTGATCAGAAGGTCAGGGGTTCAAGCCCCGGTATTGCCAAGCTGCCACTCTTGGGCCCTTGAGCAAGGCCCTTAACCCTCTGTGTGCTCCAGGGGTGCCGTATCATGGCCGACCCTGCGCTCTGACCCCAGCTTCCAAGCAAGCTGGGATATGCGAAGAACAACATTTCACTGTGCTGTAATGTATATGTGACAAATAAAGGCTATTCTATTCTGGCTATTCCATTATTATAAATGTGTGCATAAAATAATGCAGATATCCCTTTTGTAATATTGAATCTTACTGTATTGAGCTGTTTAACAAAATGCTCTAAAATAGCTTGATACCCTTGTCATTCATTATATATGACTATGTCTTAAATAATATAAGTCCAATTTAGGACCATAATGAAAGAGCTATTTGGGATAACCACTACTGAAGACTGGTCATGATATTTGATGAGCGGGCTAAAATCTCATGTCTATGAATATTTCTTAACCATTAGTGCCCAAGCAGGACATGGTGATTTCTCATTTTTTGTGGGTTTAAATCTATAATACTCAAGTAAGTTCATAGTGTTTTCTTTGAATTCCAAACTCAATAAACAAAATATGTTGGAACCCACTTTGTTAAAAAAAAAAAAACCACAATATGGCTCTGTGCTCTATACAATTTATACTATAACTGGACAATGTGTGCTTTAATTTTTGTTAAGGGTATGCATTTTAGTTTCTTCTCAAAAGATATGCATTCTGAGTCTTTGCTGAGAATGTGTTATGAAGGTTTCAGCAACCTGAGCTGAAAAATATGAGTCTCAGTAGACAATAAATCCTATCATTTTGTATATTTTTCTTATGACCATTGGTGGATATTAAAGTAAATCTTTATATTCACATCTTTTTATTTTTGACTTAAGCCATGCAAACCCATTTATACCTGTTTTAATGCTTTACTGCTTGCTCCTTCGACTAATTCTATTGATACTTTTGGTAATTTGTAGGTTTTTTGCCAACACAGGCTTAGCCATCATCGATCTCACAGTCGAAAGCGGCTGATGATTTTAAACGCCAGGGACATTAAAAACCGATATCGCACATTAGTAAGTCGGGTAACTTAAGTTAAACTCCTCAATAATACCATCATAAGCAGTTCCTAACCTCACACCCACTACAGTCACAGCCAGGATGCATGATGGATCGCTGTCTGGCAGCCAGCTCTCTGTAAACACCATAGACATGCATCTAACAAATGCCAAACCATCCCTAGAGTTGAGCCTCGCAGCATTTTAGTCAACAACGCTCCTCTCTCCTCTTTCCCCACTGGCCCAAATGTAAATCTTTTGTCATTATACAGAGTTCATCCTGTTATATATTGCAGCTAATTCCCATTTATGCATGGTCTTTGCCAGCGGTATGATATGTATTTTCTGGTAAGATAAATGGTGGCTATTTACCATTGTATTGATCTAGTGATTTAGGCTAATGAAAATAAATTGCTCTGTTGGCAGAGGAGGATTTTATCTTAGACTCTGTAGCTGCTGAACTTTGCAAATAGATCTCATTTAGATAGGACATATCTGAAATAGTCTGCTGTTACTTTACTGTTGTCTTTTTGGAAATAATAATAATAAATATTAGAAATCTAAATTTGATATTAATTTGCAGGTATTGATATTTACACCCAGGTAAAAAATTATAGGTCTATAAAATAATTTCTTGCTAGAAGAAGCAGTTTTGTGAATATATTTTATACATTTAACAAGACTAGGCTTCTATACTTGTATTACACAGTACTTCTGTATTTAGTAACTGCAATACTGACTATAATAAGTATTTCGTCTTGTCCTTGTCCAATTTGGATGCATCCTAATAGTACAGCAGTACAAAATTTCACACACTCTTTAAAAGGACCAAGCTTTGATGGCCGTAAGTGTATTGTCATGGCAAAATAACCGAGTCCTGTTGAAAGCCCCTGAAAATCCTTACTTTCAGAAGCAAATTTGGTATAAAGGCATTTCAGTGCAGCACAGTATACAGTACATGCCATACGAGATATTCGTGAAGAGACGAAGAACAATCAAAACGCAGCATTTGGTTGCCATCTGGATGTGAATAAGCAACGATGATACGTACAATTTAATGAGTATGATGAAGCAGGCACAACGCAAGTGAATCTACTCAGTCAGATAAAGACTATCATCGAGGTTGGTAATTTTATAAACAGCAGCCTTTTCTTAAACTTGTGTATTCTGTTTGGCTGGAAGAGAAGACAGTTGATGCAATGCAAATCTTCTTACAGCCTGATGAAATCTCTGAAAATAAGCTGAAGTTAGGTGGCTAAAGTTTTGTAAAATATTTCTAATATATAAGGTTTGATTTTAGGGATTACAATAAAATATTATTGCCCTCAATTATGCAACAAATGCTAAGATTCACATTAGATTAAAGAGCTTTTTGTAAAAAATGTTTTTTAAATGTCTCACTCATGGAATGAGTGTTATGATGAGCCAAGACATGAAGCAGAGCCAATGATACCCCAAGGTTTTATTATTTTTATTTAACAGTATGTCATGAACTGTTTCATTACTTTTATACTTCAGCAATTTCATGACAATTGTATTTTGTACTAATTAGTTGATGCCATATACTTTTAAAAAAGCAAACTGTTTAAAAGTTTCTGTGGAGATATTTTTCCTTGAGCAGACTAGACACTAGGTAATTTAGTGTTTAGCCAGCACTAATGTTGATAATGAATATTGATGCTGGATTGTTTATGCATATGTAATAGTGGAGGCCTTCTTATGAATATTAAGTAGCTATTGTCCGAGAAACAGGCTGTGACTTGGAAAAGCAGAAAATGATACTTGTAAAAATGCGTATATATGAGTGGGTGACCAACAAATTCCTTGGAATTCCAATGTGGCATGTGCCTCGATGCTGTTGTAGGTTTTGCTACTAATCATTATATGATTTCAGTCTGGTAAGTCAGTCTCCTGTGTTTCATCACACCTTGTGGACGTACATTTGAATTCAGCCAGATATGATCTTTTGCTTGTATATTTGAAAATGAAATTTATGTCATTTGGCAGAACAAAGCGACATAAAAATGTTCCTTATTCATATAATTGAGCTGGGATTTGGGATTTGATGACTTTCTGAAACAAAGTCCAATGCCGTAACCACTAAACTAGCACTACCTATCAGTGTATAGTTAATAGTTATAGTTTATAGTGTTGTACAGTTTATAGTATAGTTTTTATCAGTTTATAGTTATGTTTAATGTTCTAGAACCTTTGTGCAACATTATGATCAGTCATTTACAGCTCTTAACAGTCGCTCCCTTATTCTGCTTCACAAGGCAGTGTAACACACTTGCAGGAAAGTGCTATCTATCCTCTTCCACATACATAGGCTCACAGATGTCAACAATTGGTTGCAGCATCTTGATTGACAAGGAATAAAAATATTCCATCCATCCAACACTGAATGCATGACCAATATAGATGACTGCAGCACCA
Organism: Silurus glanis; assembly: GCA_014706435.1. Lineage (NCBI taxonomy): Eukaryota > Metazoa > Chordata > Actinopteri > Siluriformes > Siluridae > Silurus > Silurus glanis. The sequence goes on from JAAIIK010000099.1 coordinate 800,204, forward strand.
TTAGGATTTAAACTCACAATATCCCGAAGAAATGTTTTCTTTCTGGTACCCCTCGAGAGCTACTATTAATAATCGTATTTCTTATAGCAGGAATAATAAAAAATAAAATAACCCACATCAGAGTAATTGAAGTAATCAAGATTGAGCCAGCCTTAGATCCTGACTATATAATAAAATCTCAAGTGCCATCGAGCCATTGATTTAAAAATCATGGTCCTATATTTTTCACAAAGCCATTAAATATTTCTGGCATGCTTCACTGTGGTCATCTCAAGTGCTGATTCTTCTTTATATTTGGTAACCGTGATGACAAGAGAGTAATGGAAGAAATCAAATAGCATTGATGTCAGAGAGGAAAATGTTAGGTTGCCAGTGTGTGGTGTCTTTAAAATACATCTGTTGAGGGTCATACACTCTCAGGACCTATTTGAGCATATCAGTCTGAAGAGGGCTCTTTCTTCCATGTTCTTATATGCTTTTTTATTTTCTGAAAGACATTGACATGTAGCTCGATTTTCTCTCTCTCCTTTTATCCGGTTCTGAGCTTCAAAGATTATCTCCACCATTTTTATTCATACGTCCTCATTAGTGATTCTTTCACCTTCATCAGTGCCTCTCAGGGACTCCACTCAGAGAATCCTTCTTTAGTAACAGTAATATGGATTTCTAGGTCTCCTACTGTGCCTCGTTTCCTGTTCACTCGCGTATGATGCAGTGTGTGGTGTGTGTGCTCACGGATAAACATAGAAGTCACCCATACAAATAGAGTCTCTAAGTTAGAGGAATAAGTCCCAATTGCCTTTTCAAATGCAGGCTTGTGGATTATGGCCCAGTTGTTTCTATTATAATCTTCTGGTATTTGGTCACGATTTTGGGGGTCATTGTTTGGATTCTTTTCTGTCCTTGGATTGTTTTTGAGTTGTGGACTTACTTTTTTTATCTTTACATTCTTAAAATTATTTTATGTCTTTTTTTGGACTTTGGTGTTGACAAAAAGACAGGATGCTGAGCTGGAGGTGGCAGAGTTGAAGATGCTGTGATTTTCATCTGGAAATATGAGAATGGAAAAATTAGAAACCAGTTTATTAGAGGGACCGTGCAGATAGGACACTTAATAGTCAAGGTGAGAGAGAAGCGATTGAGATGGTCATGTGCAGAGAAGGGGCATGGGGTATATCAGTAGAAGAATGCTGGGAATGGAGCTAACAGGCAGGAGGAAAAGAGGAAGGCTAAGGAGGAGGTTTATGCATGTGGTGAGGGAAGACATGCAGGTGACTGGTTTGAAAGAGGTGTAGAGTACAATGTGATATAGAGACAGATGATCCACTGTGGCAACCCATAATGGGAGCAGCCAAAAGAAGATGTGTTTGTTTGTACTTTATAATTAAATATAATTAAACAATTAAACTTTCAACCGCCCTGAGTTTGTCTCTGCAGTTAAGTTCAAACACCCCTGGGTGGCACCCTGCTAAAGATCCTGTCTCTCACACATCTCACCCTGGTTTGTGGCCTGACAATAACATGGGGTTGGTCTTCCTGTGCATTTATAACAACCTTCACCCTTATTGGAAGACTTTCTACAGGATTCACTACTTTTCAAAGTGAAATATCTCACATTTTACAAAATCACATGTTCCTTTTTATTTATAAATGAATAAAACGCAACTGGTCAAGCGGACAGCGAGCCACCAATCAGGGTAGAGTGTGCGCTCTGTTTTAAACTTGTTTTTATTGATGCTTGGCAGTGGTGGATTTAGACGACATGGGCAGGGCGGAATCTTGCCAGGGGGCAGCATGGGGCGACCACGGAAAAAAAACAATATTTATTTTTTACCGCTCATTTGCACGGTCGCGTCAATTGTTATATCATGTCATGATTAATGAACCTGGTCGGGACTCGGAGTGTGCAAACACCACCCAAAGAAGTTCCCTCAGTCATACACTCAGAAAGGAGAGGTTTGGGTTGGGTGACGTCACGTCAGTAAGAACAGTTTAATCCAAATTAAAAAAAGGTCTAAACCCTCAGGACTCCAATTCAGAAAAAAAAGGAAAGAAATAGGGGAAGAAGATTCGAAGAGTACGGCTAATGTATTTACTGAAATATGCTAATAACTGTATATTACTTGCTTTTACTCATAAAGCAACAATATTTCTTTCAGCTTGCATGAAATTATAATTTATAGTATGTCATTTATCATAATCTGTGTATCAACAAAACAATTACAACCTAACTAGTCTAGTTGGGTTGTAGTTAAAATAGCACTTGTTGATTTGGTTACCTTTAACTGAGGAGATTTCATAAAGGTTTTTTTGTGATTGTACTGGTCCTGAACTGTGGTCAGTAAGGGGAATCTTCAGAGCAGCTTAAAAGGCTAATTTAAAAGACGTACAGTATATTTTAAGGACATAGATGTTGTATGTATCTTATGGCTACAATTAGCCAAGGAGTTATATGGTTCTTGGTTCTGAAAGTTGGATAAATTGTGCACAATGTATTTAATTGTGCAATACATTAATCAAGGGAGATATTTCTACATTAAAGCGAGCTCTCAGAAATGGGTTGTGGCGTGGTTCACTCAGGGCGTCATTCAAGCCGCCATTGCCGATTGGTGGTATCTACTTAGCACAAACATACAGTTTAGCATCAGTTCAATATCAAGCAGAACATTTTGAGAAGAATAAATGATGGAAGAAACTCCTGACTCTAACTTGCCACAACACTAGTGGCCTAATTTGAGCAATTTTTTGAAAATAAGGTTTTGGACTCATGATAATTTATTAGATATCAATCAGTGTTTAACTCATTAATATCATTCTATTAATAGACTAATGTCCCGAGAGTAACATTAAAGTATTTTTACATAAACTGAGTTGATTAACCAAAGAGTCTTGTGATAAAAAATAAGAATAATAAGACATTATTGCCATAATAAATCATAGTAATTTGGATGCTTATTTACATTTAAAGGCAAACACCTTTGTACTTTTATTTAAGTGAAAGTTTAAAGGAAGCAGTTATAGAGTTAAGAGTTATATTTTCCCTAATATATCTCTATTTTTACTCAAGTACATGCTTCGTGTACTTCGTCCACCACTGGTTTCGAAATTCATACTATAATTATGTGTTTTTGTAGTAATTTTAAGCAAATTATGTCAGTAATTACAAAACTATGTTTCATGACCAATGTTTTACATTCCAAATGTTTATATGTAAAACGTTACCAAGCACACGTGCATTTGTTTCTCTTTAAAAGCCAGAAAGCTGCTTTCTGAGCTCATGGAGATTGAGGTGACAGCCTCTGAAGTATTGGGGGTTTGTTTTTTAAAGATAAAATTTCATTTCCTGCTATTATGTGCATCTTATTTATGTCATTCTCAGTGTCACTGTAATAAAGGCATTTTATGGCAATGTTATTAAAATGGTAAGATTGACAGCTGATGGAAGATCATGCCTGGTATTATAAAAAAAATAAATAAACAAATTGCACTCATCATTATTATTGTACAGATCACTCAGCAACCTTATTTTTATGTATTTTCTTATACCCTTAATAATTATTTCCTGTCTGCTGTATTGTGCAATGCCACTTGGTTTTTGCTTATGGGCCAGTAGTAACTATGGATTGGGTTGGAAATATTTTGTAGCCCGGGCTGCAAGGTAGTTTTGCCCTGCCTTCGGGTTAATCGGCTTCCCATAGCTGAAGCAAAACCCACACCGAAGAGCAATGCACCTTCAGAGCACTTCTTTTATCTGTTTTAGTTGATGAAATCGCTTAAAACATATATTTTTTGTTAAACTCGTGCAGTTATTTACACTGAAAGGTTTTTTTTTTATACAAAGCAGAGGAGCAAATCAACACACACACACACACACACACACACACTCCTTCTAATAAAAGCAGGGTTGCAGGTGCTTCACTTGCTCCATTGCTCAGGTGCCTATAAGTAAGGCTGCAATTATTTGAATGATATCGGAATTTCATGATGAAAAACAATAAATCAGGAATATTGCAGAAACCAAAACTGGTTAAAAATGCCTGCTGCTTCTTGCTGAGATATGGCTCCTGGAGCTTATTTATTGGCCAGTGCTAATGTTAGTTGATAAATGAATATTGATGCTGGAATATTTATGTGTATGCAATAGTGGAGGCCTACTTATGAATATTAAGAAGGTAGTCTCACTGAAAACGGGCTCTTGGATTTGGAGATGCAAAAAAATTACTTGGAAAAAAATACAAATAAAAAATCCCATAAATTCTCTGTGATTTCAATGTGACAAAACAATGGATATTTATTTTTTTGAAGTGCAGGACTAATCTGCATGGAAGGTTAAAGAAGAATGTATAAAGAAGTGATGCACCCTAAACTGGATCTACACAAATACTACAGGCATCAAGGTATGATGTCACTCAAGAGCTTGACTCATCAGACTGTAAGAATATCCTAGTGGGATAATGTACATACATAAGAATTGTTTGGGCAATAACATGGTGACCTTGCTTTCCTTAAAAAAAGCTGAGAAACATGTCTTTCTTCCCTAATGGCCAATTTCTTGGTGAGATATGTAGTTATAGTGTGGCAAGAAATTTGACAGGAACCTGGCAGCCTGGTTATATTAGTTTTTCTGTGCTCGTCTTTCCCATTACTGATCAAAGGTATGTCTAAAACAGTTAAAAGCCCCCTTTCCTCCAATATATGCTATAAGATATATCATTAAGGATGAAAAAAATGGCAAAAAAAACCAAAAAAACTTTTAAACAGCACACAAAACGCTCCAGATGGTCTTGGATAACTGGCACAGTTGTTCTAAGAGTTGCCCTGTGTGATTTGTTTGAGCCAGATGCTATAGCTTGTTTTTTTACCCATTGAGTAAAAGCCTATTGGCACCCACAGGCTATCAGTCAGTCACACTGCATTTCAGTGCATGTACAGGCTCCATTTAGAGAGGGAAAGATTGGTGAATTGCGTGAGTGGCTCAGCTGGGTGGGCTTAATCCTACCGGGACCAGATCCCACAGGGGCAATAACAAGAGTGCTATCTCATACAAAATATATGAGAAGCGTGAGCACTCATATACCATTGTATTGTATTGGCGTTCAGCACAATTGTTAATAATATGGTCATTATAAGCACACAAGTGCCTATACATAGATCATTGTCCACGATTGACATTATCATAGCTTGACTTTCTGCTTGATGGCGTATCATATGGTTTGGTCGATTTTTTAATTGTATAAGTGACATGTTCTGGCTTTCGGGTTCAGCTTTGCTGGAAAATGTTTGTAAAATTGCCTCCTCGTATCATTTAGTCATTGCTTTAAAATTAAAAAGAAGAAATTTCTCAAATAATGTTCTCAGTGATCTGTAATCACTGAGTAATGGTTCTAATCTAGTTAAGCATTGCTGTCTCTGTGCGACAGAGGTGCCAGTGTTCGGGGATTTGAGGAAGACTGCTGATCCGGCAGCACCTCTGCAGTCTACAAATCCCCTTCTACACTCCACACCTTATTCTGCTCCTTGAAGTGAGTCATGATAAGAAACATAAGGGCGGTACTGCCTCATTGGTTTGACTCCAATTCGAATGCAAATGATTTTATGGAAAGAAGGGGTTGTTAGCAAGTTGAATTTTTTTTCTGCACTCCCTGCCTCTGGAGAAAATGGCTTTAAATGTTCTGACACCTGAGTGCTCAGTTGCCAGAGCATTTTACAGAGCTCAGCTCCACTGGGGGGTCCGGGCTGCTTTCCGGGCTGATTGGGAAACATGGCACAGTAAACTTAGCCCTGAGGTACAGCTTCTTGTTGTGTTGCACTATGGAGAGCTCTACTACAACAGCTCAGGAACTGGAGCATGACTCACCTTTTGGACTACAGTCAAGTTAAGGAAAACATAAAAGAACTGGGAAGCATAACAGATTCAAATGTGCACAAAAGAGGGGTTTTAAAAGCAGAGAGTTGCCTAGCGTTTTGTTTACTCTGGCGCCGTTAGCGCTGTACTTATCATTGTGTGTCTCGAGAGCCCACCAGTGTTTTTTCATTTGTCTTTTGATTGAAAGTGCCAGGCAGAACTTCCCACACAGTGGCCTTGAGTCGTCTGCCAAATGGGTTTCACTGCTTCTAGTTCCACTGCCTTTTCAGGCAAAGCCAAGAAGCTGTGCCACTGTATAAATGCTGAGATCTGACAACGGTATCTCTTTCTGTCGAGTGCAAATAGCATCACAAAAGAGCTTTAGGTTGAACAATGCATCACGCTCTGCTCTTTTTTTCAGCCACTTTTATAGAAAATCAATCCCATTTGCACACCTTCTTTGTATTAATTGCGCCCCAACACATAAAGCAACGACTGATACAACATTTCCTACACACAGGCTTTGACATTCAACCTGGAATGTCCAATTGTGCAAAAATAAAGACGCTTGACTTGTAAAATAAGGAATATCGATACAGTGTATTGATTTATGACTCATGAAGCAGAATATTGATTTACAGCATCACTTATTTTCTTGGTTCTATTGCTTTATGGCAAACTGCAAAACATCCAAATAATAGATCGGGAAAACAAATAGAGGTGTTTTTTTTTTTTTTGCCTCCAATAATGTTTAGTTACTGACAGTTAACATGAGCTGTAAATGTGGGTAACGTTCTATTGTAACCTGCAAAAAAGGGTGTTTCAAAAAAGGAAATGCAAAGCCAAGATCTCTTATGTAGAATCAATGCAAGAGAAACTCATGAGCAGTGTTGTGCTAGTTACTAAAAAATAGTAACTAGTTACAGTTACTCGTTACTTCATTCAAAAAGTAACTTAGTTACTTTGTTGATTACTTACAACCAAAAAGTAATGCGTTACTGTTAAAAGTAACTTTTTAGTTACTTTTTTAAAGAGCGTTCTTTAATGTTCCCATTAATGCCCTTTTATGCGTTATGGTGTATACAAACACAAAACTGACTTAAACACAAAGTCATTTTTAAACACTATTTTATTTAAGTCAGACCAGCACAAACTGAATATATCACAAGGATTTCTGAAATAAATAACAAAACAAGCTGAATAATATATTCAGAATCAAAAACTAAAGTGGCTTCTGCTGTTGTGTTGAGCTCTTAAAAATGTTCCTTTCACAGCTGAAGTATGAAAACTATCAACAATGTAGAACAGAACACCGGGTTAGCTTCTAGCTTCTAGCTTCTAGCATGGAGTTCCTGGAGGAGCTTCAACAGATTGGAGTTGCTGCTATCGTAGTAGATACGACCTTCGAACCAGAAAGACACAGCTTACATTTGACTTAAAAGTTTTTGTCTTTATACTCAACTAAAGTGAAATAATGAGCATATTTCCACTTTGAGAAACTCGTCTTGCTCTCGCCTCGACTCGCCATTACTGCCGCACAGACCTGAATAAACGGAGACACGTCCACAGTGCGTCTTCTTCGTGTTTACAGTGGTTCATCCACCAATCCTACAATGTGTCGCTGCTGTAAACAGGTCAGACTGTAGGCTACACTTCAGCCAAAATTAATTCATTTAAAAAAGTAACGGGTAACGCACCATACGGTAACGGTAACGAAGTTACTTTATACACTGGTAACGCGTTACTGCCCAACACTGCTCATGAGTGTAGTAGTAAGTATTTAAAATGAATGATCTCTTATCCATCATTATTAATGAATGGACATTACTAGGACGGAATTATTTGTTCCCCCTGTAGTCAAGATTTGTTAAGACGAATTTGCACAAAATGTGCTGTATAATGAAGTGTAATATATTTTGCAGATATTAGGATTCTGACATGATTAAATAGCTACTTTACCAAGAGGAACCTTCATTGGTGCTTAGGAAGCAATTGATTTAAATCATAGCTTCTCTTGTTAGAACATCTGGGGAATCAGCCTGGAATTTCTTTTTAATTCACTTTTTAATTCACGGCTCATAAAATCGTGAAAGTGCCGTGTGAAACATTCTGCATTCAAGCAAATCATCGTGGGGTTGGACAAGACAAGACCATGGAACGAGTAAATCACATCAAAGTTATTATCTTTCACAACCTCAGAAGTAGCAGGCCTCCTAGCTTTGCTTTTGTGCCAAGTGTACTAGGACAGTGTCTTAGTTCAGTTTATTATTTTTTTATTTCCGTTTTCCCACAAACAAATACGATACAAACGCCTGCACAGTGTGATAGAAATGTCCAAGACAGGCTGGTCTCCAAATCAAGCCAGGGAGCTCAAACCCAACATTAAGCTTCACTGCACAAACAAAAGTGTCATGTGCAAATGATATTAAAATTGCCGGTTGTTTTGGGGAAGCTGAATTACATGCTGAAGGGTGCGTGATGCACCTGAGGGACCCGGTGCTACAAATTGCCACCTGCGCTGCATAAGACAACAAAGATGCAGAGACGCTTCCTCCCACGGGCCTGCCACCGATCACCAACCGTGCCCACCGATTGGGATTGTAATGAACGGTTGCAGGAGAGTGTATAGCAAAACAGTGTCTTAGATGCCGCTCTCACTGAAGGTGATCGCTGTCATTTAAGTCTGTGTATAGCCGGGTCGCTATCCAACACTATTAATTTGGCCCTCTAAGTTCAACTCTCATTTACCCCCTAATTACCCCTCTGCATGTTGCCATGGCAATGGTCAGCAGTGATTTGCAGTGACAGATTTAATTACACAGAGGTTTAAAAGGCTCCGCTTGTGTTTGCCCTTTGCTCTCTTTTCACCCCCTTCATTATGCCTAGGGGTAGGGGGTAGCGGATAATGAGGTGATGACAATAGCAATGCAGGAGTACCTCCTCCTTCAATAATGGAAAGCTGTATAATGTCTCAATGAAAAGGAAAAACTGAATTCACTCTAGTATAGCAAGAGAAAGGGAGCTCTCTGAGCTTTAATTCAGAGGGAATCTCCCTGCGTTATTCTGCAATATTTGCTTTAATAAGTCGTGTTTTTTGAGTCTCTTATAATCCAGGCACAATTCAAAGATTGCATGCTAGCAATCCCAGTGGCTCACTGCTGACAGTCCATTTAAATTGGCTCACTAGCTCTGTAAAGTGTATATTAATAGTTAATAAATGTCACCCTGAGCATGAGCTGGATTGCTTTCCCTATGTCTTTCTGTCCTCTTTTTAGAAAATGACAGTGAAGATTATTAACAGCCAAAGTTACATGATGGCAACAGCACTGATCAAAATTTCCAGGCTTTATGGCCTGGCTTTTGGACAAAGTCCATCAATTAAAACTGCCACACTTTCAAATTCCAGGAAGGAAAAAAAAAGTGCTTTTGCCCCTAATTAAGCTCTAAAGCCATTTAGGAGTCTTTTTTATTCAAAATCTCAATGAAGCTTTTAATAGACATTCTAATAAGCTGTGTGTGCGTGTCGTTGCAACTGTCTTCCTCTACTTGAAAGCACTGCGTGCTCTAGACGTCCATACAGCTAAATTATCTTTGATATCCTTTCTTCCTGACCTGTGTAACACAATTATTGATTCAGCCATGATGAACTTTAATACAAGGGTGTTTTCATTCAGATCAATACTGCAGGGTGCATTTAGACATGGTCCAGGGGGAATATGTGATCACCATGAAAGCTGATGAAACTCTGTCAGTACATAGATACACCATATAAGATAATAGACAACTTTAACATCTAAATAAATAAACGCATTAGCTCTTATAGAGTGATGAAAAATTTCAGATTGTTAGTTCAGTTATACTCTTTTGGCTGTCAGACAACTTATTGCAATTTTTCCCCGTCAGGTTGGCCACAGTTGTTGATCTTTTCCTATTGGAGCAGAAATCATGCTGCTCTGTAAACGCAAAAATAATAATGGGATAAATATCCCGTAAACAAAAGTAGGGCTTAAGGGCAGACAGAACTGATATACAGAACCATTTTTACTGTAAAATATACTGCAAAGAACGAAAGCTTGGGCATGAAGTGGATAATGTCCATACATAACAATTGTGTGGGCAATAACATGGTGACCTTGTTTCCTATTAAAAAAGGCTGAGTAACATGTCTAATGGACAATCTTTTTTTTGGTTAGATATGGAGCTATAGTGTGGCAAGAAATTAAACAGGAACCTGGCAGCCTGTTTATATTAGCTCTTCTGTGTTTGTCTTTGCCACTCAAAGTTTTCAACGGTATGTCTGAAACAGTTTCAAAAGAGCTGCATTGGATGGCTGTATGTTGTTCATGACTGACGTCCTATTACAGGGTCAGGGCCGTTTTGAGCCTTTTTGGCACCCTAGGCGATATTCCTATCCTACATCTCCTATAATGGCACTGCCCTACCATCCATACCTTCCATAAAAAAGGTTAAGTACATTTAATAATCACTGAAAAATTGCCTGAATACAATTATGCAAACATATACTGTATATTAAATTTTAGCAGAAAAACAGGTAAATAATTTATATTGGTGGCGGGGGGGCAGGGCAGGTTGTGCCCTAGGTGACCACCAACTTTGCCTATTCCTAAAAAGGGTGCTGTACACGGTTACTCTACACATTCCCTAGATAGTTGTCTAAGTGAACTTTGTGACTTGTCCTGATATTCAGTTTCACAATACAATAAAATACAATATAATAAACTGTATCCAACATTATAACCAGCAGCAGGACAGTCCCAATCTCATTCTGCCTTCGCCATATTATATGCTTTATGACATGAAATAATCATGAACAATGCTGAGTTTTCAGTCTCAGAAGTGTAAAAACACAATTTACGATTCTTCAGGTATGTGAATCAGTTTCTAGTCTTCAAGAATTCAACTGGATCTAAAGACTTAACTATTCTTTCAAATTGAATTGCTGATCCTGTCATGAATCTGTAAGAATTGCGACTTGCACCACACTGCATCAATTCAGCAGCTGAAAGAAAGTCTGGTAGTGGCAAGTCTGGCTGTTTCTTTATTCCCTCTCCTGTAGTCTGTACTCTATAAGAAGATGAATTACACCAGTCATCTCAGAGCACTTTGGGTTATAAGCTTTAGAAATGCTGTCTGAGCTCAGGAGTGGTGCAATTGGCTGGAAATACAGTGCCCTATAGATATGATTTCATCAATATCCCAGTGGCTCTGTTTCTCTCCCTGCTGGTTGGTCAGATCAGATAGGACACATAGACAGAAGTGGGCAGTTTGTACCCTTTTTTAAAATGTGTGTAGCTTTCCAAGGATATTAGATGATTGGCAAAAAAAAAAAAAAAAAAAAAAAAAAAGCATGACAGTGAAGAATGCAGGATTTGATTTCAGAGCTTAAGTATAATATAGAGAGTAGTCGTGATGGTTTGGAATGAAAAATTGGATTTTGGTAAAAGCAGCAAATAATGACTTGTTAGTGTTAGAGCATTATAAACAGTCATATCTATGTTACAAGACAAATGGTTAAAAAAATGATTTGTGTAAACTCACTTGGTAATGAAAATCATCACTATGTGTAGAACTTTCTCTTGTCAACTGGGTGGCAAGTCTAATGCTCAGGGACCATCAAGTGAAGATTTGTCTCTATTAAATCACTATTTTACTGTTAAAAATAAAAATTAAACAAAATAAAACAATTGATGTCATTTGTCAAAAACAAAAAACACAATACCCTTGAACATTAATACATTTGCATTTAGCTATTTGAAGAAATTAATTAAATAAATACAGTTTAATGTCATTATATGTACCGTAATTTCCGGACTATAAAGCGCACCCATATATAAGCCGCACCCACTGAATTTTACAAATATTTTTATTTTTAACATAAATAAGCCGCACCTGTCTATAAGCCGCAGGTGTCTACACTAATGAACTTTACACAGGCTTTAACGAAAGACACGTTACACACGGTGTAACGGGAGAAATATGTTGCGCTTCCTTTAGGAGCATAGCGGTATTTTGGGAATAGCATGCCGCCGCATTTTTCCAGTATTACTGCGTGTGTTCAAGACGAGGATTATGTCCTTAATATTTTCTGATGCTGATTTCTAAGTTTCTTTGACTAACCCTTAACGCTGTTGCCAAGAAAAATAAAAAAGTAAGAGTTTTGGAAACCTGTCTGTGCTTATATGATTTCTGTTGCAACTGGAGTTAGCGAGCTCTCCCTTCACCCTGACTCAACGCCTTACAACGGCTTGTATCTAAACAGTAGCCGACCAAGTAAGTCATTGTTCACTGTCTTCCTCCTTCCTTTCACAACTATTTCTCTCGGGAGTTTATCTTTTGGCATCGTCGTGCGTTTAAAAATCACCCGGTGGAAGCTTTTCTCCCGAAGCCGTGCAGCTCAGAACACAGGTGAGGTGTGTTTTTTCGTTTCCGTTCGGAAATTTCATTGGTCTAATGTTATGTCGCTCAGTTTTTTGGCTTGAAGTTTGTGAAACCGGGAAAAACCCAGGAAAAATTCATAAATTAGCCGCTTCGTTGTTTAAGCCGCGGGGTTCAAAACGTGGGAAAAAAGTAGCGGCTTATAGTCCGAAAAATACGGTATGTAAAGATAATGCAATCTAAAACAATCCACCTCTGCAAAGTGTAAATGACAATGCCAATAATAATCCACAGAAAAAACTGTATAATTCCTGAAAAAAAAAGGAATATAAGCTTGCCTATACAAGATAAAAACCATATTCTTTCCTTGTCTTTTTAATCAGCCCGGTCACAAAAAATTTAATCTATTGTTTGTGTTCACAGACATGAATTTCCCTCTTTTTTCGTGTCACCGAGGACGACTTTCTATGTAATGTATTTCAATAGGAAGTATTTCTGTTGTCGCCGGTAAAGTTTTCTTTCTGCCACAGGATACAACAGGCACTATTGTTTTTTTTTTTTTCTTGTTTGTTATTGATTTTTTAATCTTCAAGCACCATTACTCAACGTTTATACAGGAGATTTTATCCTTGTTTTTTATTGCTTTATATTCAGTAAGCTACTTTTGAGATGGTTTGGACATGTGCAGAGGAGGGACATGAATTATATTGGTAGAAGAATGCTGAGGATGGAGCCACCAGGTAGGAGGAAAAGAGGAAGACCAAGGAGGAGGTTCATGGATGTGGTGAGGGAAGACATGCAGGTAGTTGGTGTGAAAGAGGCAGATGTAGAGGACAGGGTGGTATGGAGACGGATGATCCGCTGTGGCGACCCCTAATGGGAGCAGCCGAAAGAAGAAGAAGAATTCAGTAAGCTACTTGCTATTATAAACCATCATCAGTGGTTCCTTCCATTTAAAATACAGTAAATATATTTACACGGTAACAGAGACTGCATTAATTAGAGACACACACATTTATTACAGTATGACCTAACGCTTAACCTAATCCTAACCATATATTTTCTGCCTTATTCTCTGATAAAAAATGGGGACAAAAGATTACATTAGCATTTCTGTCAGCATTTTCCCATGATCCTCTGCCTCCGTTGCTGTGGAGATGGAGCAGACGGTGGCAGTCCTGCTGAGTGACACAAATAAAAGAGGGAAATTCCATGTGTCCATGAACACAAATCAATAGATTACATTTTGTGACCATATCACGAACTGCTGTAATACTGTGTTGTTTTAATCAATGGAACTGATCACTGATGCATTGTAACACTGATCACTGTACCACTGCATCTAATTATCTCTGTTTGAATTACAAGCATACAATTGTTTGACTGATTTTTAAGAATAAGGGAGATGTGCAGTCCTGCAGTAACTACAGGGGAATAAAGTTGATCAGTCACACCATTAAGTTATAGGAAAGAGTAGTGAAGGCCAGGCTGAGGGAAGAGGTGACCATCTGTGAGCAACAGTATGGTTTCATGCCGAGGAAGAGCACCGCAGACGCATTATTTGCTTTGAGAATGTTGCTGGAGAAGTATAGAGAAGGACAGAAAGAGTTGCATTGTATGTTTGGAGAGAAGAGTTGTGGTATTGTATGAGAAAGTCAGGTGTGACAAAGAAGTATTTAAGAGTGGTGCAGGACATGAACGAGGACAGTGTGACAGCAAAGAAGTGTGCAGTAGGAACTACAGATTGGTTCAAGTTAGAGGTGGGACTGCATCAAGAATAGGCTTTGAGCCCTTTCCTGTTTGCAGTGCTGACAGGTTGATGGACGAGGTCGAACAGGAGTATTTGTGGTGTGAGTAGGGAGCAGGTGGAGAGAGCCTGGAGAGGTGGAGGTACGTGCTGGAGAGAAGGGAAATGAAAGTCAGTAGGAGTAAGACAGAGTACATGTGTATGAATAAGAGAGAGGGCAGTGGAGTAATGCAATTGCAGGGAGAAGAGATGGAGAAGGTGGAGGAGCTTAAGTACCTGGGGTCAACAGTGCAAAGTAATGGAGAGTGTGTTAGAGAAGTGAAGAAAAGAGTGCAGGCAGGGTGGAGTGGGTGGAGAAGAGTGATAGCAGGAGTGATTTGTGATAGAAGAGTATCTGCAAGAGTGAAAAGGAAAGTTTATAGGACTGTGTTGAGACCTGCGATGTTGTATGGTTTAGAAACAGTGGCATTGACTAAAAGACAGAAGATGGAGCTGGAGGTAGCAGAGCTGAAGATGTTGAGATTTTCGTTGGGAGTGACGAGGATGGACAGGATTAGAAAGTATTAGAGGGACAGCACATGTAGGACGTTTTGGAGACAAGGTGAGGGAGGCGCAATTGAGATGGTTTGGACATGTACAGAGGAGGGATATGCACCACGCTGTCTCAAATCCTCCAGCACTGCTCGACTGGTACCACCTTCTCTCAGGGTAAGAGGTAAGAATACTTCAAGACTCTTCTTTGTTCTGGCCCCGAGGTGGTGGAATGAACTTCCCCTAGATGTCCGAACAGCGTCCCTGGCTATCTTCAAGCGATGGTTGAAGACTTACCGCTTCCTAAAACACTTAAACTAACACTTGTAAACTGATTTATCTTAAGTTTGTAATCTTGCGTACCAGTGTAGATTTTTTCATTGCTAGAGACTTAAAGCACTTTTGTACATCACTCTGGACAAGTGCGTCTGCTAAATTCCACAAATGTAAATGTTAATGTAGTATAGAGACGGATGATCCACTGTGGCATCCCCTAACGGGAACAGCCAAAAGAAGAAGAGGAAGAATTGTTTGATGATTGGAAAGATTAGATCCTGTGGAAACGCAGTATTTCACTAGGACTACGTATCACTAGGACTACTACATGTTACAGAAGAAATAGAGCCCTGTGCCTCAGAGCTTTATCTGACTTTATCAGCTTTATGCCAGTCCTAACAGAGAATAACAATTTCAAACTTTCAAATGTTTCCAGTTGAATTCATGTTGGGATCTGTAGTTATTAGATCTTTGAATGATATCCAGATGACTATTCTGAAAGTGTCCTGGATGTCAAAAAATCAAGGAAGATTTGTAATTTGCATTGTAATCCAGCAGTGTACACCAATATGAAGCATTAGTTATCCCAAACAGCACCAATACAACTTGGATGTACATTACATTGTAATGATTGGACTGGTGTAATTTTGAATAGATTTATATGAAAGATTTTTTTTTCCAGGTTGAAACACAGAAAAATACATAAAACACCCAGTATACATGTGTGAGGTACATAGCATTTGAGTGATATATTGCATCATACGCATGGTCTCATGGGTCATTGACGTTAAATAGCTTTATGTTCCCTAGTCTATGCCTGTCTTTCCTGTTTCTGTGCGAACGTTTATGTCGTCTATCTTCTTCGTGCTCCATTAAAATACAGACCTGCACCTGCATCTGCCTCCTCTACAAATCCCTGACACAAAATATTATATGCTGAAAATGACAAACAGGTGACACAGACAATTGATTGAACCTACAAATGAACAAAAAATGAGCTTACAGAGTAAGAGAAAAACAGTCCTATACAAGAACAAAATCATAGATGAGTACAAAAATAATGCAATTATTATCATGCCAGCTGGAGGTGCATCTAAGTAGCATCTGATTTGTTACTGAAAGATTTAAGAACGCAATAGTATTTTTTTTATTAGAAACATGCTGTCAAGAGGACTGTCCTGAGTAAGGAAGACCATGAGCTACCTTTGCTGCAAAGGATACGTTTATTAGAATTACCAGCCTCAAAAACAACCAATTTTCATAAATGCTTCTCAGAGTTTACATGGCAGACATATTTTAAAATCCACTGTTCAGAGGAGACTGAAATTGCGGCAAAGTAACCCTTACTTTGGAATAACAACAAGCAAAAGAGACTTGCTTAGGTCAAGAAAGACAAGGATTGGACGTTGGATAAGAGGAAGAATATTTTCCGGTCAGATGAGTCCAAATTTTAGATTTTTTGTTCTGCGTATTGCGTCTTTTTTAGATGTATAGTGGGTGATCAGATGGTTCTTGAATGTATGGTCCTCACTATGAAGCATGGGGGAGGAGGTGTGATGGTGTGGGATTTATTCAAAATTGAGGACACACTCAACCAGTAATGCTTCCACAACACTTTGCAGCAACATGCCATCACATCTGGTTTGCACTGATTGGTCCCATCATTTGTTTTCCAACATGACGATGATCGCAACACACACCTCTAGGTTATGTAGGAGATATTTGTTGAATTAAGAGAGTGATGGAGTAGTGCATCAGATGAACTGGCCTCCACAATTACCTAATCGAAATCCATTTGAGATAGTTTTAAAGGAGTTGGACTGGAGAGTAGGAAAAGCAGCCAACAAGCACTCAACACGTCTGGAAACTCCTCAAGATAGGTGAAAAACCATTCCAGGTGACTACCTCCTGAGGCAGCCTGACAGAATGCAAAGTGTGTACCAAGCTGTTATTAAAGAAAAAGATGGCTACTTTAAAGAATTGACATACTTTTCTAGAAAATTCCATATGCCTTTTTTTCATAGTTTAGATTAGAAAAAGGTGTGTCCAAACTTTAGACTGGTACTATATATAGGTATTCATATAAAATGTGTAAAAGGCATGACGTAAATACACTGTGATGAAACAAAGGGAACAATTTGCAGCCTTCAACCCAGAAAAAATACCATCTTATTCCTGCTTCTGTGCTCTGAGACGCTAATGTATGTATCCCACTGTGTCGGCAGAATTTGAATGTCACATCCCCATTTGCGCCGTTCCCCACAATTTAATAAAGCACAAGAAAAACATGAAAATCGGGACCTGCATTTAAACCTTGTATGAAATCTTCACCTGAGCATTAACTTGATGTGTGATCTGGGTGACATGCATCAAAATGCACCATATAATATTATAAAACTAAACACAATATTTTTTATAATTCAAGTCCATCCTTATCTATTTATGTTTGTCCTCTCACCTTCAGCATATCTTTAAATGATGAAGTATGAGGCATATAGTGGAGGAAAAAAGGGGGAAAGGTAAAAGTAAAAAAAAGTAAAAGAGAAAAGATAGGAAAAATGGTGAAAGTGGTGAGCTAAGAAATGTTTGCACTTGAGGCAGTTGAGTAAACACCAGCTATTCAAGAACAACCTTGATATTGAGAAAAGTGGCTCAGTTCGCTCTTGATCCGAAGATTGTGTGTTCAACAAATTTAAGTACCACAATTAGGTCCATGAGCAAGACCTCTTGATCTCGACTGGTCAGTTGTAGGTCGCTTTGAATAAAACTGTCAGCCTGATACTAAATCTTTGCCTCATATATACTACACAATATCGCAAGTGACAGTGATGCCATCCATCAACAAGTTATTCAGAAGTGCTCCACCATTGCAGTACATACGCTTTTTTTTCTTCTTTATGCCTGTTCAAATCAATATCCATGAAATTACATCCTGCATATTTCAGCGCCTCATTCACAGCTTAGATCTGACGTCTGCACCATTTAAGACCCCACACTGGGATTTCTTCTCATGTCAGAATTCAGCAAGCTCACCGACTATCTTTAATTCAGCGCTTGTGTGCCTGTGTGTGCGTTTTTTGTGCACATGTGTGCGAGACACAGCCGCTTTGACATTGATGTCTTATCAGCCTCTGGCAGAGCCATGGAATGGAGCGGTAATTCAAACTGTAAGCAGTGCTGTTTATTTCCTCACAGACCTGAATATAATATTATGCTGCACTTCTTTCCTTTGGTTTAGCAGAGGCCTGAATGCTAGTCTGAACTGCAAAGGTTTCTGGAAAGAGTTCAAAGAAGCAAAACTGGGGGAAAAAAACATCGAGCCAGCATTAATGGGTGGAGAAAAAAAAAGTTTTATGATATGAGGAAGAAGTGTGATTGTGTATCAGTTAATGGCTGGCTGGAGGAAACCGAACAGCACTGAACAGATCCTCTCAAGCTTTTAAGTCTAAACTACAGCTAATTATGCATCACTAGTTAATGACCTAGTGCAGCAACAAATCTATTTGGTCCTGCTACAGAAATTAAGACTTCAAGCCATTACATATTAAAAAAGCACACATTAAAGTGAGGAAATGAATTG
This sequence comes from Silurus glanis, assembly GCA_014706435.1. Taxonomy (NCBI): domain Eukaryota; kingdom Metazoa; phylum Chordata; class Actinopteri; order Siluriformes; family Siluridae; genus Silurus; species Silurus glanis. The sequence goes on from JAAIIK010000099.1 coordinate 818,579, forward strand.
GACTCGTAATCAGTTTAAGTTTCTTTTTAATTAGAACTGAGAAGAACTTGGACAAGCCATCAGTGAAATTCGGATAGTCCAATGTTTTTCAAACTCGCATCCTTTTAAACTTGTGCTTTGGCAGGAGAACTGAAATCAAGTGAAGAGCTGTAGGCTGCAACAAAGCCTGCGCATTCTTCATGAAGCCTGTAGAGTCTTGTTTTCAGAAAGCAACATGTTAGAAGAACTGAGTGTAGGACTGTAAGGAGGATTCTTGCTTTGAAAACAAATGTCGGGTCACCTTGAAAAATAATAAATAACAGTAGTAACAAGCGAAAATAACAAGCCGCACTGTATCTTGACAGATCCTTCACTCTGCCCTTAGCTTCCTAACAAGCCAGGATGCCAACACTTTTTACAGCAAAATTCAACAAATCATTCAGGGATTGAAGCAGAAATGAATGAGTAGAACTATATTCCCTAGCACTACAGTATTTAGGCAGTACCATTTGCTCAACACTCATTATCTGACATATACAAATGAATCAAAGTCTTTCAAAAACAATGCTCCAAGGTAAGAAATCTTAGACACTTAGAGGTAGGGTTTGTAGCTCAATGTACAAAATATTTGTCCAGAAAGCACAGTTCTAAATGTGGAGTGCAGTATAGTTTGTGAAGTCCTGAAGTAGGCTAGTAGTTCAGTGGGTAGAGTAAACAGCATTTAAGAATGGATCATGGAAGCAGACAAACATAATGTACATGAATATGAAGTTCATACATTATATTTCAATTACACATCCATCAAAGGAACTAAAAAACTTCTTTTTTTTTCTTTCTTATTTTTAGTTTTATATGAGTAAGATTTGCCCCTAGATGTATAGTTTTCGGGGATTGGGATTTAAAAATAGCAGATTTGATGTAAAATAGGACAAAGGACAATCATCCAGGATTCCCAGGGATAACAAGATGTAAAAAGATATGGATTAAAGATGGAAGAAATTGAAAAGAAAAAAGATAACCGCAACTAAAATTATAATAGTTGAACTCCTATTGAACAAATAATTGAAAAATAGATCAAACATTACCTACATAATAACAATAAACATAGACCATCAAGTCTTTATCATTACTTTTTTAAAAATCTTAGATACTTAAAAAACCCCACTATTGGGGCACTATTTTATCTCATTTATACAACTGGCTAGCTATGGGGTTGTGAGCCTTGCTCAAGGGCCTAGAATTGGCAGCTTTGGATCCAAGTCGAATACCTTAACCACTAAGCTACCTCCCCCACCATCTCGAAATTATTATATTATAATAATTATAATTATATATTATCAATTCACAATTCTGCTTTTCATCCCACCCCCAATCATCTGTGGGGGGCATCCTCGAGCGTAAGGAAGGGAATCGCCATTTGTCAACATTCAGCAGCTCCGTGATGTCATCATCTAGGAGTGGAAGAGGATCCCAACAAGATCCTGTGCAGCTCTGGTGAATTCCATGCCCAGGAGGATTAAGGCAGTGCTACATAACAATGGTGCTCGCCCAAAATATTGACACTTTGGACACAGTTTTGACATGTTCACTTAGGGTGTACTCACTTATGTTGCCAGCTATTGTTTGGTTTATTTTTAGAGGACAGTAAATATAGACTGTTATACAAGCTGCACATAGACTACTTTGAAATATACTAAAGTTTCATTTATACTGTATTGTCCCTTGAGAAGATATACTACAATTTTTGTTAAAATGTGTGGGGTGTACTCACTTTTGTGAGATACTGTATATACTTTGTTAATTGCTATAATTTATAATTTTGGGAAATCGTGTTTAAATACATTTGCCATCTTCATTTCAGAAGCTGGTATGATTAGTAATTGAACAGCAATTCTGGGCTTTTGTCAGGAGACAATTGTTATTGTAATTATTAATTAGTTCCTATCCAACCAATATAAGCAAAGCTTTACTATTTCATTATAGTAGATTAAAGTAGTATAGTAAATTATTGAATAAATGAATTGAAATCATTTTTAATTAAACATACTAGCTTTGGTGTTATAGTGCTATGAATTTATTTCTGCCTAGCTTCTGCATAGTTGCTGACAGGTCACATGATCATAAAATGGTCAAATTATTATAAAATGCTAATAAGAGTGTAATAAAGAAGAGTAGTAAAGTAACATTATTACTGATCTGTCCAAAGGCTGTCAAAACCTTAATACATACTAATTAACATAAGACTGTTAAGGCTTACAGTGCTCTCAGTGTGTGTTCAGCAATGCAGTTTTTCTTCACTCTGTACCCTCTTCAGTGGCTTTCATGGAAGCCATTTTTTGTTTTGGATAGCAGTCGTGCCTGTGCTGTGAAGTCTTTCTTTTTTTTTTTTACCTCAATAAATCTCTTTTTTTTATATTTCAGATATTCAGCTTTAAACACTCCAAAGAGGTTTAATCAGTGACAAACGAAGCCATTCATTTATACATTTTAAATGGCTTGAGAGACTATTTAAAGGTAAACTTCAATTGTGAAACAGAGTGCGTTGTATTAACCTGACTGACAAGCACTTCCCTTCGTTCTCAGTGATGCATCTCAAGAGCTTTTAGAACATCACTTTTTCCATTCCCTATTGTCAGGTAAATATTGTCAAGACTTCAAGCTTCTTTAAATACATCCTTCCTGTGTGATTGCGTGTTTTTTAAGGTTCAGGATGTTGTTTTATTGAAAAAAAAAAAAAGAAGAAAAATAAAGATGGAAAGTGTGCACAGATTTTTCAGCTGTAAGATTCGTGTTTAAAAGCTTGTTGCTATGGTTACTTTTTTCCAAGACATCTCAAGCTGACCCGTCATATTTCTTTGCAGTAATGGCTACGGCAGTTGGCCAATTTCCCTGACTTGAGATAAACATTTATGTAATTCCAGGGCAGCCAAATAGTATTACGAGTTGGAGCGGTTTTATTAAAATATGATGGAATGAGTCAGAGCTTTATTTTTGATTTTGGCACTTACCTTTAAAAACCTACTTTTCATAATTTGAAGTACTTCATCATGGGCCAGTGGTTCTTCAAGTCTAGGGTTTAGGTTTTTGTATCATAGCAGGTCAGTGATAATCTAATTTTGTTACAGTGGTGAAAATATCAACCCACACAAGTATACAATCGTACGATTAAGTACTTAAAGTTAATAGCAAAATATGGTATCGCCAAGCTGCCATTGTTGGGCCTTGAGCAAGGGCCTTACCATTCTGTGCTCCTGGGGCACTGTATTATGACTGACTCTGCACTCTGACCCCAGCATCCCATCACTGCGCTATACCAAGAAAGAATTTCACTGATAATAACAAATGATAATATTGAAATAGTTGGTCATGTCATGTTGATAAATTAAATCTGTACTGGGGGGAATTTATGTTGCAGTTTTGCTGGCTGCAAAAACAATGTGCAATATAAGGCAGTAAATTACTGACAGTAATTCTGTAAAATAACAGGCAACCTATATTAATTCCCTTGTATTAATACATTCATATACTAACGCATACACACAATGTAAAACAACAACAAAAAAAAATCACTGATTTGGTAAAGGAGAACATTTTTATAGTATTGGATGTTGCAAGAGGCGAAACTCATGGAAGCAGATGAAAGAGTGTTGTAATAGCAATGGTTAAGACATGGGACGTCTGATTGGAAATTCATAAATTCAAATCCCAGCACAACCAAGCTGCTGGTCCTGGGTCCTTAAACAAGGCCTCTCAGTCTCAAATGCTAGGTTGTATAATTGTAGATCCTTCTGGTTCAGAAGCATGGAAAAAACATGGAACAGGCTATGGTCAGAAAATCCTCAAACAACAGTACATGGGTAATACATTCACAAAACAAAACGAGATTGGGAAACAGGATAAACGAGAGACATGAACAAATTAACGAAAATCCAACCAAATGACGTAAACATGGAAGTCCACAGTGATGTGACACAGCTAAGAGACATACCTGTAGCTAGTGCTAGGTAAACTCCTGCAAGCTGAAATCTACAGAAGGTGGATTTTTTTTTTGACAGATGTCTTGAAGGCTTGGACGTCAAAGCTCTGTAACAGTCTTCATGACAGAAGAGATAACACTTTCCAGGTTCTCAGTTACACAGCAAAATCCATTTTTCCTTTTTTTTCACCCTCCGAAACAGGAGAGGCTGGTGAGGGAAGTATATAATCTAAGGGATAACAGGACCTGAATTGTCTTATGGATGTTTTGTTTGTTAAAAATGTTAAAACTTGTTAGAAAAATGTGTAATTAATATAAAATGACTGTAGTGTAAGTGGAAGACCACACTTTAGGCTGTTCCGTGAAAATAATCTAACATCATGGTGTGTTTGTGCTGAATCACACCACCCTGGTGAGGATTCTTCTTGTATAACAGCACAGTGTATCACATGTTATTTCTTACTTACGCTTACGGCAATGCTAGTTTTTAATATTCTCCTCCACTGCCTGCTATGAGCTTACAGTCTGAAGCCAAGAAAAATTCAATCCGCTTTTCAGGCAAAGATTTTTTTTAAACCACGATTTGCATCTCAACACTCCGACACTGTAGCATTTTTTCACAGTAAGGAGCAATTATCATAATCATTGCCATTTTTTACATGAGACAAACAGTTCGAAGCACTTAGAAATCTTTCTAATTAGGACATATCCAAAAAAGGCTTCAGAATGCATTTTAATGTGCACTACGTTTCTATCGAGGTTCATATATTCTGTGCCATAATGGTAATTCGTTCCTATTTCCTCCAGCAGTTTTACAATATGAATAATTTCACTTTGTGTTGCTTCCCCTCAATGTTGAGTAGAAAAGTGGAGAGGAATAGCAAACCAGTCAAGATTTTTTGTCTCGTAGGAGAAAACACATAGCCCATGAGCAAAAGAATTTGCAGTCCTTACCACAGAAAGTCATCAGATATAATCTTTCATCAGATTTAACTGTTATTAATTTTCTAAAATAGATTAAAGCAACTATGCTCTTTAAACAAATAATGCTAATTAGTTACCGGATTTTATGCAAATATAACCTAACATTAGCAAAGAAAACAATCTAAATGTATTATATATTTAAGCGAACATTGGGTTGCTTCTACAACATAGATTGAGTCTTATTGCTGAGGCAGGATCAAGGTGCATTCATCTGCATGTTCAACACCGAAAACTACATATTTATATCCACAACTTTGTGTATGTCAGGGTGCGAGCAAAACAGAAGGCGGAAGCCGGAGTACAGCTCGCTCGGGTTTAAATGACAAGTGTGAGGGAGAGAGATACACACGAGCACACACACACGCGCACACGCGCACCCACACACACACACACGCGCTCACACACGCACACGGCAGTCCTTCGGTTGAGAGAGTCCGAGGTGCGCTTTGGGAGAAGCGTAGCTGACCCGAGATGCGCGGGGAGGAGAAGCGCAGCCGGGACGGGATTGTGGAGTCCGAACGGAACGGATAAATAGAGTCCTGTGTGAAAACCAAAACACGAACACATAGACCGCACGTCAAGTCCAACACATACAATAACGAACGGGGAGTGAATGTGAGTGAGGGGTTTATGTAGGAGCGGGGTGGAGTGATGATGAGCTTCAGGTGTGCATCGTTAAGCCTGGAGCTCCAGAGAGAGCAGAGGCATGAGAGACAACGAGCCCCAGGTGTGCGTGGTTAAACCTGGAGCTCCAGGGAGAGCGTAGGCATGAGCGCCACAAAAGGGGGGCGTGGCAGGTCGATCCCTGACAGTGTAGCGTGAGAGAATTCTTAAAAGTGTTGTTTTTTTTTAACGAGCAAGAGCCATGATTTATGTACATTGTGGTCTAGTGGTTAGGATGCGGCGCTCTCACCGCTGCGGCCCGGGTTCGATCACCGGTCAGGGAACCAACCCCAGCCACTTTCAGTGCCGGTCCCAAGCCCGGATAAATGGGGAGGGTTGCGTTAGGAAGGGCATCCAGCGTAAAAACGTGCCAAATCAAACGTGCGGAGGATCCGCTGTGGCGACCCCTAACGGGAGAAGTCGAAAGAAAGTTTTATATGGACAAAGTATTGGGAAATCTAACTTTTCCAGCCATATGTGGTTCTTTACCCAAACTGCTACCACAAAGATGGAGGCACACAATTGTATATTATGTCTTTGATGTGAAAGCATTAAATGTTTTCTTCACTTGAACTCATGATATGCCCCTGTGAACAAAGCCAGCTCCATTAAGATATGCTTTACATGGTTTGAGGTGGAAGATCTTGAGTGGCCTGTTTTAGAGCTCTGACATCTTTGGCACGAATTGCAAGCCCCAGCCTCCTTATCCTACATTAGTGTACTAATGCGCTTGTGGTTGAGTGAACACAAATCTCTACAAGCACACTCCAAAATATAGTGGAACATCTTAGCAGAGTGAAGTTATTATAACAGCAAATTTACAAAGAATTACATTATATTATAATGAATTATTATAATTATATATAATTATTATATTATTCTAGGTTCCCTGGTGGTCTAGTGGTTAGGATGCGGTGCTCTCACTGCTGCGGCCCGGGTTCGATCCCCGGTCAGGGAACCAACCCCAGCCATTAGGGTTGCACAAGCCAGTGCACTCTTAGTGCCGGTCCCAAGCCCAGATAAATGGGGAGGGTTGCGTTAGGAAGGGCATCCAGCGTAAAAAAAAACATGTGCCAAATCGAACATGCGGATGATCCGCTGTGGCGACCCCTAACGGGAGAAGCAGAAAGATTATATTATTATTATTATTTAAAAAATGGGCAAGCGTAAGGATTTGAGCGAATTTGACACAAGGGCCAAATTGTAACGGGTAGCTGATTGGGTCAGAGCATCTCCAAAACTGCAGCTCTTGTGGGATGTTCCTGGTCTGCAGTAGTCAGTATCTATTAAAAGTGGTCCAAGGAAGCAATAGTGGTAAACCGGTGACGGGGTCATGCTTGACCGAGGCTCACTGATGCACGTGGGGAGCGAAGGCTGGTCCGTGTGGTCCGATCCACCAGACAAGCTCTTGTAGCTCAAATTGCTAAAGCAGTTAATGCTGTTAATGCTCTACAGGTCTGGACTGTTTTGGCAGCAAAAAGGGGACCAACACAATAATAGGCAGGTGGTCATAAAGTTATGCCTGATCGGTGTATAGACATTTGGACAAGCCATCATCATATGTGATTTTGCTGTTTAATGTAAGCACTGTTTGGATAATGGATATGGATGTAGCCAAGTTTACCTTCTCTGTCTGTGTATTTAACTTAATCTCTTTACAAAAAGCTTTACCACATAAACAATCATATCCTTCTCTTTATTAAATAACACCACCATGCATTGAATCATTCATTATCAGTTTTGGATGATGTGAAATGTCTGGCCAAGTATTAATGAATGAGAAACAATAACCTATTTAAACAAGAGCATTTATAGCAGAAACTGTACTCAGAGGTGTGCTGTTTTATAAAGTTAATCCCAGTGTTCTGTATTGTTGAAAGATTTATAATCACATTCTTGGTGTCACCCAAATGAGGATGGGTTCCCCTTTTGAGTCTGGTTCCTCTCGAGGTTTCTTCCTCATAACATCTAAAGGAGATTTTCCTTGCCACAGTCGCCACGGCTGCTCATCAGGGATAAAGACACATTGTTCACCTTAACTGTTAAATTCTGTAAAGCTGCTTTGAGATGATGTCTGTTGTGAAAAGCGCTATAGAAATAAACTTGACTTGACTTGACTTGAATTCTGATTGGGGAATTCAACAACACTGTGGTAAATCACTGTGCAAACATTTGGCACCAATAGTAGTTAAAAGGTGTCCCTTTTTTCAATATCTCTAAATATATAAACATGTATAAAATTATTAACCTGACTGTTTTTAAAGTTTACACCTTTTTTGCATCTCTCGTTTTCTCTCTCTCTCTCTTTCAGTAACAGGCTGTGCATTTTACACCTAGGCCTTCAGTGTACCCTACCTAATTCAATGCACAACTTAATGCCATCATTATGACATCACGGCTGTAGAAGCCATCATTATTAGAGAGAAACGCAGTATAACAGAGCGCTGCATCACAGACATGTAGCACATGCAGAGAGAATGAATACCATTACTAAAGCAAGAAATCCACTAAACACAATTCAACACGTCTCCTTTCACTGCAGCCACAACTGCAAATACACCAAATAAAATGGACCCAGTTTTTCCATGCATTTTTGTGTATTTTTTTTTCTGTTCATTTTCCTTAAAAAACTTTTGTTGTGAAAAACAAATTGTGTGTTTTTGTGCAAATTCTACAGGAAAGAAAACGCAAAAAGCAAAAGAAGAAAATAAATGTCTAAATACACTGAGTTTACTTTGTTTCAGAAACTTTTGCGCTTAAATACATTTTCCCAAGCTTTTTTTTATTGACAAGCTGAAATTAAGCCCTCACAAGTCTTTCAGTGGAAATGGGAATCCAGATAACAGAGTAAATGCAGGTGGGATCATTTAATGATAACTTAAAACAAATAAAATTCACCTTGCAGGCTTATGTGTCACAGAGGTTTAAAATAGCTTTGGTCTCACTGTAGTAATCCTGCTGAAGGAAAAAGGAATAGCTGCTTCTTTGTACTTTTGGTTAGGAAGATAAAGATGGCTGAATAGTGAATGTTTTTTTGTGTGGATGGTTTTTTTTTCTGCTATGTCCCATGGGAACTTGCAAAGAAGAAATAGACTGGTGTACTGTTTGTAATGACTATGCTCCTATAATGTCAGGCCTTCCTTTTTGAGCCACTCATTCTCTGGACCTCCTAATCAAAACAAGTAATCTTGGTGGCATGTGGTCATTCAGTCAATTGTAGAATTACAGCTTCACATGTAATCTTCTGTTCTATTGACTTTGGAATGCACTGAAGTTAAAGTAAAATTCTCCCAAAATTGAAATACCTCAGTAAAGTACAGATACATGAAAAAGCTACTTAAATACAGCAATGAAATCAAACAGACATTTTTGCCCTTTTTTTTTGCTTTGTACACACGGTAGACCTCATGGAGCGATCTGCATTAAAGCTTATGAATAGTTGTCATATCCTCTAAAGACAGCGACAAACTCCTATCCTCTGCTATCACTATCTGTTTGACAAAAGAAGAAAAAAAACATCTTTATCGTGACTGATATTGGTACTTGGCTTGGCAAGTATTTCTCTATGGTTCTGAAGGTTATCTAAGGTTTACCTTTATATAGCATGCAATTTGAAACATTTTATATATATATATATATATATATATATATATATATATATATATACAGACATGGCACTTAAGACATGTACATTGCTGTGTAAATTTGTGTGCATGTAATCTTGTAACATGACACAATGTTATTTTTACTTTTAATGCTTTGTGTGTGTGTGTGTCTTTGTGTTTAATAATACTTTTTCCCTCAAAGCATTCCTCATTTTTCCGAGTCGAAAAAACGAAAGTCTTCATATCAAGCTGTAAGTAAGGCTTCAATCATTTTCACTAAGACTTCCAGTTCATAGCCAGTAGCATTTGAAGCATTCTCAAGAAGTTTTTGTGTTTACCTTTGCAGTACAAGTTGCTTTTATTTCTTTTCGATTTTCAACTCCTCGTGTATAATTGTATGCCGCTCTTTTAGAAATGCCGAAAAGGAATCAAACCATGTCAAAGCAGTGACAGGGTTCTGAGAGTAATGCGATGTGTGTTGAATATGTATGATGATGCGCCAATGCTGAAAATATATGAATAATCCTCTCAAACTTGGACGTATGACACCAAAGCGTGAGGTGAGGTTGCGAACAGACGTGAGTTCTACATGTCGCTTCAAGGTATTTATGGAGTAGTAAAGTGAAAGGATTCTGCTTTTAGGTCCACCCACTGCTCACTCACTCTCTCTCTCTCTCTCTCTCTCTCTCTCTCTCTCTCTCTCTCTCTCTCTCACACACACACACACACACACACACACACACACACACACACACACACACACACACACACACACACACAGAAACAGAGAGCAGGCTAAATGTCAAGTGCCTGCTGTGTAACATTTACCTAAGCTTAGGTTCGAGACACCGCTGTGGTTTTACCCAAAAGCAGATAAAAGGAGAAAGATTTTCATCATTCTGCCATAATAACTGGTATTGTTCCTGGCAAAAACCGCCCCTTTGTCTTTCAAAACTATATGCATTAATAAATCAAATGTTTACACTATTTACCCGCATTTAAATCGAAACACTTGAAATATTTTACCTAAACACTAAAAAAAACAAAAAAAAAAAACATACATATTTATCTAAAACAAGACAGAATACATATTGACTTAACAAATGTATTTTAGTCATAAAGATGAGTGTGCATGAGTAAGGGTTGGTCACCTCACCGCCAGCCTCAGTGAAAACTCACAAATGTCACGATCCGCAGTGAATCACATCATGACTTGCATTTCACATGATCCCTAGCTAGCCAGTGAACCAGATCATGTTACCTGATTAATCCCATGACAGAACATGCCCAGTCCCCTGATTACTAATCATGCACACCTGTTCCAATCACACTAATCGCTTCAGTTAACCCAGTTAAAGTCTTGCTTCTGTTTTGTCTCTGCGAGTCGGAATATTTTGTTCTTAAAATTTCGTTTTTTAAAAAAACAAATCAAATCAACACTGTAATAACCAGCCTCTTCAACATGTCACGATGACAAAAAGACAAAGCAGTAAAGCAATATTTCGAAAATTACACCTTTAATTATAAATAAACATTACAGCATCGTGTCACGAAGTAGAAGAACTTAGTATTCACTAGACAAATGAAATGGCAAATGTGATATCGGCTCTTCTGCAGAATAAATAAGCTACAGTAGATAATGCTGCCGTACAAAAATGTAATTGGTAACGGTCATTTTCAATGAAAAAATAGTGGCGTTAAAAGTACATATATTGAATAATTAATGTAGTTGACTGGAGCATAAAAGTTGCTTATATCTTTGATACTCAGTAAAACAAGTAAGTAGCCAAAAAATTACCTATGGTACCGTAACAAAGTACATTTTCTTAACTACTTTACACCACTGAAAAATTTTTATCATTAAATGGTTGCTTCTGACTATAGTGATCGGTGATTGATGACAGTAAACAATAGTGAGCAGTGATTGGTTGTAACAATGATGTTCAGTGATTGGTTATTTGTAGCCATGTTGTTCAGTAACTGGTTGTTGGAAAAAAGAAAATCTGTGATTAGTCACTGGGAACAATGGTGATTACTAAATAGTTGTTTAGTAATAATCGTGATCAGTGATCAGTTGTTTGTAATAATGATCAGAGATTGTTCATGGATACCCATAATCATTGGGGACAGGTGTGATCGGTGATTGCTTGTTTGAGACAATGATGATCAACGAATGGTTATTGGTAACCATGGAGATCAGTGATTGGCCTCTGGGTTCAGCTTGCATTGCTTGGCTCTTTTTTTTATAAATACAATAAACATTAAACATTTAATATTTGAACCCTAAAATGGGTTAAATTCTTGAACATATTACATTTTTACAATGAGCCACTCTTTTCAAAGTACTAGTAATGGAAATACTATGAATGTATAATGCTGCCATCATATGACATTCAATGTGGGCATGAAAATAAGAGTGCTACTATCAGTTTAAAACCGCTTATTATTTTCTATCACGAATTTGAAAGAAGTACTGTCTATAATATTAATGCTGCTAATTAAATATTAACATACATGAAGGAAGGTGTTTAAAGCTTTAAACAAGTCTGGAAAAATCTATGCTCCATGATTAGTATGCTGGATCGTTTCCCAACATGGACAATTTATAGAAAAGCCTTCACAGCTTCAAACTAGCTTTATGTAACATGTGATGTGTCATTTCAGTGGGTGTATCTGCTCCTGTGCAGGGGCAAGAGGGAAGTGGGACAGATTTGAGTTTTGAGATTTGATTAATCTGTCAGGCGTTAAGCGTGTCTAGGTTATACGTCTTTCCAATCAGCATGCTACGACACTGTATTAATATAGTCTGACTGAAGCGTAGAGCAAAAACCCTGGAATGATTAGCATGAAAATGCCATTATGAAACCTCTTCTCATAGAGCACAACTTTTTGTTAATTGGCCCTAATAAGCTGAGATTGCCAAGATCGATGAGATCAACCCAGTTTCCTGCAGCTGGAAAAAAAAATTATCTGGAAAAAAAATTCAGTGCATTTATTGGCTGGGGATGTCTGTGGGAGATGGTCTGCTTATGTACAGCTAAATACAGTTTAATGAGTGAATGAGGCATCTCATGGTTGAATTACTCATTCATCTGTGTCAGGATGTGTTGCTGAGCCTGCTTTTATACTCTGAACAGAACACAGGGATCTTCTGCCATCTGCAAGGAACACTTTTACACCTCTAAAATAAAACGTGAGACTAAAGTCACTAGAATATCTCCACAATCACTATTTTATGGCAGATTCTATTCTAATGAAAGCTTGGCGTTCTGTAGCCATTGTTCTGGACATCAGTGCTTACCTTCTCCGTGGTTACCTTTGCTACTTTTACTTCTTCTGAACTTCTTTCTGAATGTTTATGATGAAAATGTGTCATCTTGCAGGCAGATGTTGAGCTTCCTGATGCGGATTTTCTGAGGGTTGAGTATGAGTAGAGATTGAGTCAAAACTTGGGAATACTAAAATCACCTTACTTTTATTTCATTTTTTAGACAACTTTACTCAGAGCAGCTTACAAAAGTCTTATATATGAAACCGAATATTTGAGGGTGAAGAGCTCAGCAGTGGCAGCTTGGGATTTGAACTCATGACCTTCTGATTTTACATCTTGGCTAAGGCCTATCAGCTATTTCATTCAGACACACTGATACTTAAGTCATTATGTATGGGTATAGTGGCATGTTTTTTTTTTTTTTACTACATCAAGTACATGTCAGCATTCACATTTTAATACTTAATATATGTGAAAATCCATATAGATCTTAGACCTTATGGATCACCTTTACACCTGCAAATTCATGAATTTTAATCAGTCAAACGAAAGCAGCACAATGCAAAACATCATGCCGATACAAGTTACATACTTCCGTTAATGTTTATAAAAAAAAAAAATCAAGAAACAATCGGGACAAACCAGTTGAGTCAGGCAAAAATAGAAATCTGAGGCAACATTGGGCACAAGCTCACCAGAACAGGGCAGCTGATGAAAAAAATCATCTGTATCAGTCAGGTTTTAGTGATTTCATGATATATAAGCTGTGTGGAATAACCAGGACCATCCTTTCATGACAATACAAAAAGAATAAACAGGTAAATATATATGTGCATTAACATTCCATGTACACAATAAAATCCATGAAGATCTTTCTAAAAGAAAGTACACAAGCTGACTGCATTTGTTTGAATAATGTATATTTACTTAATTTTTTTCAAATCACATTGAGGCTTTTTCAAATAATACATAATCAATGTTTTACTTAAACTTTAAATTTATGCATTTTCTATACATAAGTTGTGTGTTTTTTCACATTGTACGTAGTGTTAAATCCTTCTTTTCTCTGGTGAAGTAGCTGAATGGGCTTAGGTGGGATCTCTGCAGGTGTGGTGTTTCTGCAGCTGTAGAAATGCCAACAAATTTCCTAGTTACTTTTTTTCGTTAGATTCCACCAGGAGGCTAAAAGTCACAACCATCAGCTTCAAATCCTCGGTGGAGTAGCAATGGGAAGAAGGGTCACTGGATGGAGCAGAGCGAAAAAACTGAAGTCCTAAAAGCATCACTGAATCCCATTAGCCCCAATTACATACGGTTAGCCTTGCACTGCACACAACACGGTCAGTTTGAGTCCCAGACCTCAGTCATTACAGCAAAACGGGCATATTTTACAACAAATAAATACTGAGTTAGTGAAATATATATTTTTCTCTCTGTGTCTATAAACCGATGCGACTCATGGCTGGTGCTTGGATCCTGAAAAAAACAAAAATGAAGATATCACAAATACATTTAGTAATATTAACATAGACGTCCCATGTCATCTAGGGCACTGTTGTTGTTTTTTTCTCTTTGTTGAAAGGAAGTGTGGGCGTCGTGTAGCTGCAGAAATGCCAATCAATACCCTATGTGTTATCTTATGTACATTACTAATCTGTCATATATATTGTGGTTCTATATAATCTGTATTGTCTGTTTTGTCTTGTATAGTTGAAACTAAATGTATAGTGTTATTTATGTCTGTACTTTTGTGAATCACCAACAGCTGGAACCAAATTCCTTGTGTGTCTCAACACAATTGACCAATAAACCTGATTGTGATCCTGAAGCATGCTTTTGATTTGAGAACCTGTAATATTAAGGCAAGCTCATTTTTACAGCATTCAACCAGTTTTAAAGAGGTTTTTATCCATGATGAAAATGACTTCTATATAAAACTCTAGGGGAGAAATGCATTACTTATTACCAACTTTGCATCCTCATTTCTGACTAGGATTTATGGCATAGATTAAAATAAAAAATGTTATACCCTAGAAAAGGTTTGCTTTTTCAAATAAAGTTGCGAAAGAAAAGCAGATGTTTTTTTTTTTTTTTTGTTCAGAACTTATAAATCTAAAACTTATCCAATATAAAAATTGCATTTTATTGCTAATTTATTTTTCAAAGTACATGAATATTAAACTATTGGACACTAAGGAATGCTGATATGATTAACCCCTTGGGTCCTGGCAGATTAAAGAGCGATTCATTCTAAAGCATATGATTTACAGTATTAAAAAGTAGAAATTGTTGAAATTGAGTTTCAAATTGAAATGTAAAATGCAACTTTTATTACTTATGTAAAATCATTATATTGTTATACCTGAAAACATCATTCATAAAACCTCTAAGTTTCTTAAGACTATGACTATGGCTACGAAGTCTGCTAATGAACTAAGAAGTAAATATTTACAATTAGAGAGAATTTGATTCTCATCTCCCTAGCCAATCTATGTTAGCTAATGGAATTTATGCTAATCTAATTTGATATTAGCAACGACAACAGGCTAACTTAGTCAAATATAGAAGCTAATTATAATATCGAATGAAGATGCTGATTTTATTTGGTCCTTCAGTTCAGCATATGGAAATATAAGGTAGGGAAGTGGGTGCTTAACACTTAAGTTCAACAGTGCAGTCTAGTGGTCTATATTCCATATTAAGATTTTTAAGAAAGTACAAGTTTACCTATATTTAAAAAAAAACAAACAAACAGACAGACAGATAATAATAAATACATTTCTACACAAATTATATTGAACAAAGTCTCTAACTTGTGTACAATGATTGATTTAAAAATAATATTCTCCACAGCAGTGACTGTGACGTCATATTAACATAATGAAAAAGAGCTCCAAAGTCGGTTAAAATGCCTGACTTCCGCACTCTCTTTCAATAGCTAGCTATAGTGTAAAATACATAGTGTAGCATGTAAAGGTCAACACAGATTGTATAGTTTCCTGATAGTTTTCTAGATTGATTAAAATCTTTTCCTTTGCATTAAAGTTCAAGTATCGATGCGTTAAAATAATAAAAAAGTACATTAAAGAATAATAGCTAAACCTTGTAAATCATAAGTGAAATTGTTTTTAACACCTGCTGATACAATATATGTTGATATAAGCAGGAGGAATATACAAAAGAATTTGGGATTCATTGTATCCTGTGTCGCAGTTCAGTTTTGTGAATTATTCATCATTTTCACCAAAGATTCTGACTGGTTTGACTGCTGCTACCTCTGGTATTGTGATTGTGCAAAATGGTTACAAAATGGAAAGTTAATGGCAACATTTACAAGTTTAATGAACAAAATCTGATTTAGCATATTAAAGAAGTAACAAGGTGTTTGCTTGGTTCAGTGCTTGGTAGTAATTTTTGTAATCCTCAGAGGACATTTATGTGGACATAAAGGGCCGAATAAACAAAATGAACCAATTAAAAGAAAATGAGTTGGCACAGTTATCATACCTTTGGGGTCCTTGGATGTGAGTGGGACTCGCACGGGACAAAATCTCCTCTGAGTTTGCTTTGCTACTTTTCTGCCTACAGCGCTAGTTGTAAAATAATCGGATGCTGGTTTCTCTAACACTTTTCTTGTACAGTTTCTATTGGACTTCTTGATAACCCAGTAAGTTAAATGCTTTAAATAAGTGTTTTACTGAACTAAATGTATAAAAAAAAAACAAATGTAATTATTGCCCTGGTGATAACTGGTGTACAAATTAGTGAGCTTGACATTAAGTTAATGAAGATTCTACATACTGTATAATGGCGCTGAAGAGCTAAATGAGTGCTTTCAGCTGCAGTCTGTAGTGTGATAACCAGTCATGTTTATAGAAAGCTACGCTACAAATCTCCAGTTTCTTTCTCTGTAATGCATAACTCTTCTTAACAACGGATCCTGCTGATGTCCTTCATCTGAGAGCACTTAATTATACACAAATATGATTACAAATGACTACACACAAAACATACAATGATTACTGTAGATCATAACTGAATACTGAGTGTAATGGTTGCAGTTATAATGTAATTGTTCTTATTATTTTTTGTAATTTTTTTTCATTTCAAATTGCACAATGATATTTGTTATGCAAAGTTGTGTAATGGAGGACTTGTTTTTATAGTACAGTAACTACCTTGTAGCAGACATCCTGGTCACGATTCTATTTCTTATAATATTTTGAACAAATCTAAAATGGCTACAAATAGATGTACATTAAGATGTTAATGTAGTATATTAACAAAATGTACAAAACATTTACCTGTATGTTAAAAATAAATAAATTAATCCACTTTCTGGAAAATGAAATGAAAAAGAGCTCCAAAGCAGGTTAAAATGCTTGACTTCTGCAGCTTCTTGCATGGGCGATGTAGAGCGCAGTGGTCTAAAGTATTTTTGATAAGTTATAATGTGATTATTTATCATGATAACATTATATTATATTATATTATATTATATTATATTATATTATATTATATTATATTATATTATATTATATTATTTTATTTTATGTATGTTGGCCATCTTGATCATGCTATTGGCCACTTCACTTTGTCAGTCAGTCCAAATTTATTTGTTGTCTGGGTATTGACACAGGCTCTCCACAAAGAAAATGATCATGTGATTACACATCTTTATATTTTAACTCTATGGGTGATACAAATTGGGGGCTCTAGTGTGCAAGCAATGCAGTTGCATTAAATGTTTAAAGATGCCATAAAAGTTCAAACCAAAGATTTGATTTGAGAGAATATTTTGTTTCAGGTGTGTACACCACAGGGGATATAGGAGCTTGTCCTATAGAAGAAACCTGAGAGAATAAAACAAAAGATTCTGATTATGTTCCCTGCTTTTTGCCCTGAAGCACTTAGCAATAAAGTATGCCCCTGATCTTTGAGTTCGGTGGTGTCGTAGAACTGGGTTGAGGGGGTGTGTGATTAGAATTGGTTCTGACAAAACTGAGAAAATTGCACAAAATTGCATCTACTCTAATTATCCTCAATTGACCCTTACCTAGCTAAAGTAGTCAAACTACGGCAAATGCTCCAAATAGAAGTGCATCAAAACTCCAACTCCAGCTTGGTTTTAGACCTCTTTTTTGCCACTCTGCTGAGAAAAGGCGCAGTTCAGCTTCGAAGTGTTCAGAGCTCTATGGAGCCCACTACATGTGAATAATGCATTAAGTGAATAATGCATATGCTCATGATTACCACAAAGTACCCAGCCTGCTACAGTGTGACAAAGTGCTGCTGTTCTGCCTGCTTAAGTGTATAAAACTAATGGACAAACCAAAAGCAAATCACAATGACTGACCATGGACTCTGGTACACATAAATGATACATACCACAATCCACCATAGTAACATTTACACAGGAACCAATGCACCAATGAGAACATCATCTTTTACAACACCATAGCATTTACTGTTGGATTGAATGACTCTATCTATTTATACACACACACAGTATAATTATTTCTATAGCAAGGTAAAATATTTTTATTTCATTAAACATGAACATCTTTACAATTAATTCAACATTTGAACAGGACCAACATGTCTCATCTGGAGACCACAGTCT
>JAAIIK010000099.1:847133-858481 GCA_014706435.1 Silurus glanis
TATATATATATATATATATATACACATCTTTGTTTCTTTGTACAGTTTTTATTTTAAGCTTCTTTTTCCATTCTTTTTGCTCTGACTGTTCACCTCTCAAGCACTGTAAATAAACTTTTCTGGTGTGGGTGAATCCGTTTTCACCTGACAATGGGCCTATGAACACTCGTTGTCTTACAACTATTCACAACAAATTCTGCCTATAGCTTTAAAAAAAATTGCTTTTGTGTTAACTGCTGAGGACGCAACCCAGGACAACACTTGTTTTTGAGAATTAGGAATATTCCATATATGAGGATATATATATATATATTCCACACTTCAGGTTCTTGACCCAATCCTGGCCTTGAACAACTTCCTTGTGTAGTTAAGATGAAGAAGTTCATAAAAAAAAAAAAAAAAAAAAAAAAAAAAAAAAATTTGTATAGGGTCCAGTAAACAACAGTGACACATTCATTTGAATGCCAAGAAGAACTTGAGTCAGTGCCCTCTTGCTCTCAGACCTCATACTGTTACCTGGTGTATATAATAGAGATATTTTTAATGTGGCCTCCAGGTGGCTTGTGAAGAAAAGGTGCCTGCCTTTAGTGTAGTTATTACTTGCCTCTAGGTATGACGTTCTCAAAGATTCACTTCGTCAAACATTATTGGCTCAGTCTCACTGTGGGAATGTAGCTAAGGTATTATGTTGGCTTTCATTGGCTTTAACACTTCTATTAGACCGCTCTGGTTTGGCTATGAATAAAATGCTGTAGTCTCTAAGTCTTGACTTTTCTGTTTCAAAGGCCACTTACAATATGCATCCTCGATTTATTGTGCACTTTTCTGTCAACAAGCTTCAGAATCCTCAATGTTATGATCTGAATGTACACACTTTATTCCAATAACAGACATTCATTGGTTCAAAGACATTAATTACTTATGAAATCTCTGTACCTTTTAGTAGTATATTCAGAAATCTTATACTTCATTACATTTAAATGTGGAGTTTCTCATGTTTTACTCCACTGCATTTCAGAAAAACATGCCGTTCCTCATGACTTTAAAAATGAATACATAAATTTTGTTAAATGAAAAGATGTCACACAATCAGCAGCATAACCCCATGTTTCTGATGAGTGTTTGTTTGGAATAAGGGTTCTCTCAGTCCCTTAAATTGTTTGACACTCAGGAAAATGGGACACTAAATTGCATAACGTTTTTTTATATAGTTTTTGTAGATCTGTACTTTTACTTTTGATACTTAAGTACATTAAAAAAGCAGGTACTTTTTACTTTTACTCAAAATAAGTTTTATTTTAACATATCATATTTTAGCTGGGGAGCTGTACCTTTACAGAGGTATTTGGAATGGTGTGCTTCATCACTAATACATTTTCCACACTAAGAAGTGGTGAGTAAACATGTAAAACATTTACAGTAAAACATTTACTGGGCATGAAATTGACTGACAAAACTTCTACAGTCTGGGCTAAAAAGAAGTCTGATCATCCTGTATTGTATTTATATTTCTAATGGCCAATGATCATGATGTCACTCTTGCATCTTAAAAAGTGAAGTTCATTTTAGAAAAGTTAATTTGAGTTCACAAGTTCCAAACGAATTTGAGTCAAACTTTTACTTTTTTTTTAACAGACTTTTCATTGTGTAAATGATAATCTTTAAGAATACTGCAAGTCATGAGTCTTGATATGGAATACCAGAGCAACTTATCAAGATGCTTCTGTACGCTTCACTTTTGTCATTATTAACAAATGAAAATGTTTGCTGAAGGATTATGAGGAAAAGTACCAGTTTGATTTCCTGAGAGCTTTTATTTAACAGTTATGGAATGGATGAGATTAGCTTTTAGCTAAGGTTTCTATAATTACCTACACTCACATATTTATATACTTTGGAGTTTCCCTTGTGCCTTCTTGAAGGTCTATGACAAAGTCAAAGCCAGAGTTCAAAAAGTTCAGCAAAATACTTTCCCCTTGATTGTCCGTTTTTAATTCCTTTGTCTCCATTTTTCCAAGGTGAAAGCTTGTCTTAGCCTCCAGCTGTGTCTGGTTCTGTCTTATACCTGTCCAAGTACTTTGGTTTATGCTAAGTGTGCTGATCTTAGTGTTCCATCCATTGCTATCCAGAGAACAGTAATTGAAGTACCTGTGATGCGTAATTACAAAATCATAACAATTACTGTATGAGCATGTTTTGTGTGTCAGTGTTTCCTTACTCTTTGATGATCATTTTGTGATATGGGAGGGCTAAGAACCTAATATTTATTATTACCCTGACAGTAAAAAACTAAATTTTTGTAAAGAATTGCATCACAGTGTTTCCTTAATGGCATGATAAAAATGATGTTCAATGTGCTTCTGTTTTACGTTTTTTACTACTCTACTGGGTTCATACCATGTTATACTCGTCAATTAACGATTATAGTAAATGAAAAGTTGCACCTAAAAACTGTTTAACTTACAATTAACTTTTATTATCTGTCCTTTTTTAAAACTTTGATTGGACAGTTTATTCTCAGGCTTATTTTAACGGTCATGCTAAAAGCATTTTGGATCAAATAAAAAGTTCCCTTTGTTTGTTATTATATTTCATGTCCACCGGCAGGCCATCTCTACTTGTTCATGAGCCCCTCATGAAATATTGCCTTGAGGGCAGTGTCATTCCAGCCACTTTGAGCCACGAGGGTACGAAAGTTGACTGTGTAATCCGCAACCATCCGCCGCATCCAGTCCCCCCACAGGGCCCTCAAACACATCACAAATAAGCCTGGTAAAGTGGGCGTTAGAGTTTCTTCCCATCATTGTCCCATAATGCTGAAGCCCAATCCAGGGCCCTGCTGGATAGCAAGGTTAGCAATATCACGCATTTTGAGGGATCTGCGTCATAAGCTTCCTTCTGATGTGAAAAGTAGACGTCACATTGCTGGAGAAAGCTGTGACAATGGTCAGCTGAATTTGTCATTAGCATCTCTCCCTGGTGGGTGACTTGAAGCTGGGAAACATCCGCTGGATTCCTAGGTGGCAAGCATTCTATGACAAGGCAGCATGCTCTGATGGGTTGGAATCCATATGCGAGTTTTATTCGAATAAACAGAAATAATCCAAAAACACAATCGTGAACCAGAAACATAGAAAGAGGTTCAAGGTTCAGTCCACAGAGAGATCAGTCCACGTAGCAAACAAATCCAAATAGCAAAATACCAAACTTAGAATCTGTGAAACAGAAAACTAGGTCGATACACACTTGGAGTAAAGAACAAAATGAAAACGGCTTGGAAGAACTCATACCCAGAAGTCTTTCCATGACCTGGAAGCACTCAATACTCCGGTGATAATTCCCTCCATTGGAGTGGAATAGCAATTCAAACCAGTTTATTAGTGTGATGTTACAATGGTCTAATAATGTCTAGAATGCCAATTAATAGTCTAAAATGTGACTAAGCCTTGATTGCTTAATGTAAATTGTAATCTTTATCAATACCGTCATGATATTGATTAACTTTTACTATTATTATTGGCTAAATATTCTGTACAATTGTATGTTAATGTATACAGTTCATTATTTCCTGATACACCAGAGATTTATTAATGAATTGATCTTTAACATTTGTATTAGAACACAGTATACAACAGTGATTTGACTGAGCAGTGTTCCAAAGGTATCTATATTTCCTACAATAACACTTTTCTGTGTGTATTACTTTGGTTGTCTGTGTTCACTTTATACAATTGCACTTCCTAGTTCTAAATCCTTACTTCTGTAGACTTAGCGACATTAACAGCAGGGAAGTCCATCAATACTCTTCAGGAATGAAACTTATGGCTAAAAATAGAAAGGTTGTCATATGAAAATAAAATGGAAGCATTGAAGCCAGTATTATGCGAAGCACCTTTTACAGGATTGTACAAATCATGGTGAGCTTGCCAGCCAGCTAACCAGCGTGCTATAAAGTAAATGTGGCTTCTTCTAAACAGAACATTTGGACATACTGTGTCTAAAATTTCACTTTCTGGATCTTGTTTAAAGAAATGTTTTGTAAAAGTGCAATCCCGCATTTGCATTCTGAATATTGACAAAGCCGCACTCACAGTGTCTATCAGGATTATAGACCATGGACTATGTCTTCCAGAAACCAAGTCACATATTGGTTTTCACAGTCTTTTATTCTTGTTTACTCTTAATTAGCACTTGTATATAGACTCATGTTTCATTGTACTCTTTGTCTCTCATTTGTCTAATATAGTTGCTGTTGGCGTTCATGATCCCGTCTTCATGTCTTAATGCTCAGGTTCTGGTTTATTTATTCGTGTTTTGTTTTCTTTTTCTTACTATTTTACTTTGCAGTCAATAAAATCTCTGCCCATGCATCTGCCTCCAAGTCTTACCTTGCAAGGGTCAAATATCATTAGAGACACACTCTTGTACAATATTCTTTAAATACGTTACTTATAGTAAGAGTTTTTCTGTGTGTTTTTAAATCCTGTCTGTACTTGTCCCTGTAAACAGATGCTTCGTTGCTTATACAGTATATGTTCATGCCTATTTATACTCAGTGACTATGATCTGATCTGCCAGACGCTGTTCCTGCTACTGTACCTCAAGCTGTTTTTCTCTGTTTGGAATCTGCCTGCATTGTTTTTGACACTTTCGCTATTTACAGACTATTGTCATTCATGTCGCAAATGTAATTTATTGACAATTTATGCAGCTAACATTTATACGCCGATCGGAAAACCGATGTGTGCGTTTCTAACCAAGGCCGTGACTTGCGTTTTCATTTGAGATTTATTTACACCAAAATGATGATACTTTTCCCCCATTTCTGTTCTTATCTAATTAGAAGCCCACAAATATCTAGATGCCAAACAATTACAGAGTTTTGATGTTGACAATTTGGAAACAGATTTGTGTCCATTGTGTTGCTGTTATTGTTGTTATTGTTGTTGTATTGCGAGGATTGAAAAAAGCCCAAGTCTCTCTCCTGAAGGGTGAGGATGAGTGAAGGCAAAGAAGGAGGGAGACAATAATGTTTTCCTCTCACACAGAGGCCAGGTGTTTTTCTAATAGGAACAGATTGATGCACAATTAGGCTGAGCCAATATGTAGAGGAAATTTCATCATTGACGTTCCATGCAAGCACCCACTGCCACACACGCACATCTCGAGCATGCTTTCCCATGCCTATTAGGAAATGTTGATAGCATATGTGTGCACTTTTTTGTTTTCAATTTTGTGGGAGATTTTACCCCTAGAAGAAAGTAGCATTTCTGTTGACAAATAAATCCATTGCATTGCGCTAGTGCTCATGGCAGATGCCCTGGGCTCAACAGATACGCTTAAGTACCAGGATCATCTGCTTATTCTGATTAAATGGGTATAAAATAATTAACAGACTACAAATGTGCTTATGCATGAATTGATGCACAAAAAAATAAACCTGCCACAAGCATCAAAAGGAGTATAGTTTTTACCTTTTCTTTTTCTTTTGTTCCGCAAGGGAACGAATCAGAGTAAAAAATTATTTTGGAAAGCTTTAGAAACTTTTCCCATCCTTTTAGCAATCACTAATTCAACCCTAATCAACCACTGTTTACAATATTACAGTATTGACCGGCAGGATCTCACTGCAGAACCAAAACTCCAAGGCATGGAGTCGGGCCTGATCCAGCTCCTGATCAACGGATGGACTTGAACCATATCACCAGCTGGTAGTGACACCTTAGTGTGTTTCAGGCTGCACTAGTGTGTTATAACATTTCTTGTGGTTTAGGGTTGGGGTTATAGTGCCAAAGTTTGCAGAAACAGTTCTGCATTTAAGCGCCTATCACTGAACAGTACACCTCAACAATAATGGAACTGCAGCCATACTGACTGTGAGCATCCGTAACCCAACATCTTCTCTGTACGATCAATAACGTAGTCTGAATCTGATTCTGAGTTTTTCCTTCCTCATGCCATCTCAGCGTGTTTTTCCTTGCCATAGTCACCACTGGATCGCTCATTATAAGCTCCTTATCTCTGTGAAGAGCCTTTGAGACAATGTCCATTGTTAAAAGCGCTATACAAATGAAAAATTAAGTTAAAAGGAAATTAAACTATTTGGAGGAGTTGCATCAGGTACATATACATATCCTGTTGTCTGTGTGACCTATATTCCCAGATCTAGATTGGAGAGACTGAACAATAAGGAGTGGGATGAGACTTTACATCATTGCTAGTTTAGAGATTAACCTAACACTTCATCTCTTACCTGAGATTTTCCATTAATTTCGATCGTTTCCTCCTAATCAATCAATTAAAGGACACCTATCTAGTTCCTGAATATTTTTATGTACATGGTGCATGAATATAAAGTTCTCTGCTTCCCTGGTTTCCTCTTGTTTCTTGTTGTAGTACTTCCATGTGCTACCATCGTCTGCATGTTTCTAGATGATAAACACAGTTTGCCAGTATTCCTGGAAAAGCTCAGGAACTCTGCACAAAAGGCTCTGCACTTGTTTTTACCTCCTCTGACTCTTCAACATTTCATGCTTGGCTACACATATAATTAATTTCACACAGAATAAATGAGAGACCCTTAAAAGACTCAGCAGCAGCTCATAGATTTTGTTGGGGCAGAGCTACAATAATAATGACATATCCTCAATAGTAACCTCATAATAGGCAGTTTAGAATCAGCAACATACAGTCACCCAGCATAAAGTCTAGCAGCTTATTTCCAAAGGTTTAGATGAACTATTGTTACATACAGCAGGTGTGTAATAGTTGCCTCTTCTCACACTGTGCCAGATAAACACAGCAGAGCTAATAGCATTAACCAGGGTTGGCAAGTTTTCAGCAAAAACTACATCTAAAAGATTAATAAATCAATATCATTAATTTAAGAAAAGCACTTATACAAAAGTCCTAAAAAATTCAGGCATGAAGAAGTGACCATTAATAATGTGTGTGCATGACTGTGCACTTATCCATATTTTATGAATCTGTTTATAATGTAAAGAGTATCCATCTTTGTTGTGTATTTTACAGTCGAAATGGTTTTGTACATTATAGCCAAATTATGTGCACTTCTGGGTTGACTTTGTTTTCGGATTATTTCTGATTCTTTGCTGTAAGACAATGGTGGTCCCTAGCCAAAGGTGAAGGAAAAAAATCAACAACCATGTCAACCCTGTCCTGACCTCTACTGCTTCACTGAAAGTGTTCATGAAGTGAACATGAGGCAGTGTAATTACTGCCCCAAAGGGCCTCTATTAGCACTTTGACCTGTGGGTGCAATAATGTGAATCAATAAAGCACAATTGTGCAATGACTATAGAGGCAATCATCTTATATATGTTGACATAAATTAATTAGTTGACATGAAATATAATTAGTCACTTAATAGAAGTAATTAGTATTCAATCAAATTTAAAATCATGAATTTTATAATACATGAGTAAATCATGAATTAGTGTTTATTGAAGACTTCTTTTAATGTAAACATGAAAATAAATCTGAAAAAAAAAAAAAACTGGGCTAAATTCTAAACTGTTAATGACCTTTAACAACAAATCACGAATACAACAAATACTGTAGATCTCTACCTGCTCTAGCAATCCTGTCGCATTTATGAGCTTATTATCAGGCCCATGATGGGCAGCATCAGGCGTGGCTCATAACCAAATAATGACTAATCTTTTCATACAAAAAACACCCCTGAGGATATTTATAGACCATCTTATAGACCCAGACACTTATAGTCTGAATTTTCTATTAAGCATTTGAATTGTAATCATGATTTCACCTTTGTGTACAGGAACACTAAATAAGTGAATTTCCCAGTTTCTAGCTTTTCCCTGAAAGCTTCACTGGAGCAAAAATAATTGAGAAAATGGTGGCACAGGAGGTCTCAGTAGTGCATTTGTTTGATTATTTAGTTTTTTGACCAATGATTTGTTGTTAAAACTATTAAAGACTTTATACTTTGCCATTTTGGGCTTTGGCCCATTTTCCTTTTGCCCAGGAGTGTATACAAGGATATTTGAAATCAGGACATGGACTGGTACATTTCCACATCTCTCTGTCTACATGTCTGTTAGCTTTCAACATGAACAAATTTTAGTTGTTGCCTTACTCACGAACTGACTCATTTCACTACTACACCAACCTGGACTTTCTTTTATATCACAAAATCAGCAAGCGTGTGCATGGTTAAAAGCATCTTTGTGTAGTGCCTGGTGTGCCTGTATGTCATGAGCTTAGAAAGGAAAGAGAGGAAGAGAGATGCATGTGGGACTGAGCTGTGATTCATCCAATCATGTAGCCCAGCCAAATGCACTGCTAACTCTATCCCACAGTAGCTTTCAGCTCCATAGACGAAGACAGTCGTATAATGACACTGAGCAGCAGTAATTCACAAGGTGTCAAATCACGAGCAAGACTAGCAGTCTAATGAGATATTCTTGAAATGAGGCTCATATCAAAGCATGGCCTTTTCTCCTCTGCACAATCAATAGACACAGCACTGTGTGGAAGTGTCATAGGGAATAGCAGATCATTTGCTAATACTGTTTGCAGACCTCATGTGTTTGCATGTCCTACTACTAAGAATACAAAATGTCTCATATTTCATTTCAAAGATTGCTTTTTCACTCATTCAAAACTTTGGCCTGGGAAATCATTTGTGTGCCTCTCATGTCCCTCAGTTATTAAAATCTAAAGTGTGTGTACATATCCCAGCGGAATACAAACATTTCTGAATTAGTTTTTTTTCCTCTTGGGAGAAAGAAAAACCAAGCTGGGAAGCAAATAGGCTGTGTGTACCCAAAAAATAAATTATGAGACTGCTGATTTCCTGACATCGTGTTCATTTTCTGGTCTAAAAGAAAAAAGAAAAAAAAATTGCCATATGCTGAATTTGCAATATTGGCATATAAATATGTTTAATAGATAACAGATATAGATAGTCTGGGCTTTAAATAGTCTGATTTTGATATTTTCTATACAACATGTAAAAATATATGGCCAGAAATAGATAAAGTTTGGTTCCTACTATTATAACTATCTGTACTGTATTATCTGTCATATATTATAGTAAGACTTTAAATGTTTTTATTAATACAATATGAAAAAATATTATTGATTCGTTTTGCTAAATACTGTTCAATAGTATTCTGATAAACTAATAGATTTTTTTATAAGTATTAAAAAGCATTAAATTAAAAGTAAATTAAACAAATAAAAATGAATTAATCAATCTTTTGAGGTAGAATAATGTTTTTTATTTTTACATTTTTTTTATTTATCTTTTTGGAAGATGTTTGTTTGGAAAAGGCATGGGTTGCAGTCAGCATTCCAAATTCATCCCAAAGTTGTTTAATAGAGTTGAGGTCAGAGCTCCAATGCAGGCCACTCAGGATCTTCCATTCTAACCAATGAAAGCCATATCTTCATGGAGGTGGCTTTGTGCAAAGCTTTGTGCATTGTCATGCTGGAACAGGTTTGGGTCTCCTATTTCACCAAATGAATGTGAAACTTACTCAAAAATCATTTTATACAATTTTGTGCCTCCAGCTTTGTACAAAAAGTTTGGTGTCCCACAGCATTTGTCCATATATACAGATAGTCCCCGAGTTGCGATGGTTCAACTTACGATTTTTTGATCTGATGATGACGATAGCGATACGACAAAATTGTAAAAATATTTAACATTTTGTGCAACAGGCAGCAGCATACAATGTACGATACATTGGACTTGCAGCTGGGTTGAGCGTATCTCTCGCCCTGTCAGATGCCCTCTCGCTACTCTCACTAGCGTTCGACGGAGTAAAGTTGTCTCAGTGTGTATATTTTTCTGTTTCAAACAGATTCAAACAGCAATTTTAGTGATAAAAGCATGTCTTCCAAGCGCCCAAGTATGTCTCCTGAAAAAAAGAAGAGGAATATATATATATATATATATATATATTCATGTAAGCCAACCAAATTTGAATACCGTATTTTTCGGACTATAAGCCGCTACTTTTTTCCCACATTTTGAACCCCGCGGCTTAAACAACGAAGTGGCTTATTTATGGATTTTTCCTGGGTTTTTCCCGGTTTCACAAACTTCAAGCCATAAAACTGAGCGACATAACATTAGACCAATGAAATTTCCGTACGGAAACGAAAAAACGCACCTCACCTGTGTTCTGAGCTGCACGGCATCGGGAGAAAAAACTTCCACCGGTGTTGAATTTAAAGGCACGACGATGCCAAAAGATAAACTCCCGAGAGAAATAGTTGTGAAAGGAAGGAGGAAGACAGTGAACAATGACTTTCTTGGTAGGCTACTGTTTAGATACAAGCCGTTGTAACGCGTTGAGTCTGGGTCATGGGAGAGCTCGCTAACTCCAGTTGCAACAGAAATCATATAAGCACAGACAGGTTTCCAAAACTCGTGCATTTTAATTTTTCTTGGCAACAGCGTTACGGGTTAGTCAAAGAAACGTAGAAATGAGCATCAGAAAATAATAAGGACATATTCCTCGGTCTTGCACACATGCAGTAATACCGGAAAATTGCGGCGGCAGGCTATTCCCAAAATGCCGCTCTGCTCTTAAAGGAGCCACAACATATTTCACCCGTTACACCGTGTAACAGACACTGTCTTTCGTTAAAGCCTGTGTAAAGTTCATTAGTTTCAGTGTAGACACCTGCGGCTTATAGACAGGTGCGGCTTATTTATGTTCAAAATAAAAATCTTTGTCAAATTCAGTGGGTGCGGCTTATATATGGGTGCGCTTTATAGTCCGGAAATTACGGTACATTTAGTGCTACCAGTTCTTATCCGTCGGTCTGTTTGCTGCGGAGGCCTACTCCAGGTTTTGACACATCAGAGAGCTTGCGGGGAAATTGCTTTGCTTGCACTGAAGTTGAGCAATGCTTTTATGTAAATCACTCTAGGAGATATGAGAAAGCTCAGTGGCAAAAAGAAAGAAACAAGCAATGAGACAGATATCCAGCTTGCTCTAGTATGCTGGTAAAGAAAATAGAACTTCTAGTGCCTCAGGTCAGTAAGAATATACCTGCAGTATGAGGTACAATTTAAATGTAAGAAATAAAATAAGCCATTGCAGAGCCATTGTGTTTGTAGATGAAAGCCCAGGTGCAGCGTTAAACATGTAGCTATGTGATTATTTCTTCTCTGTATGTGTTCAATAGCCAATCATTATGCAATTATGCAATTATCTCTAATAACACCATTTAGGTAGATGTGCATTAGGCTATGACAAAACTTTACACCTGGAAGGACCCTCCAAATAGCTCTAAGGCAGCACACACACACACACACACACACACACACACACACACACACACACACA